>BGNK01005203.1:354-20131 GCA_003297005.1 Symbiodinium sp. clade A Y106 | reverse complement strand
CAGACCGTCCTTCTTTCCCACCTTCTTCGAATCCAAGCCCAAGACCTGTTTGGCAGCAAGACCACTGTACCTGAGCGCGGAATGCAATTCGACCTCAACTTGCCCAACCATTGCATCTGTCTGAGGCAAGGTCTTGAAAGAATTCAAGCCAGTGAGGTTGCCTGTCACACCAAGCTGTCGCTGTACTGGTTTCTCTTCCGGGCAGCATGCTGCTCCTGGCTCAGCCGTCATGGTGGGGACATTCTTGTTCTTGCGAATGAAGGACGAGCTGTTCCTCGTGGCTCAAGTGCGTGTGAGCCCTCACAGCCGCAGTTGCTGAGCCCACGGCTTCACGCACTCCCAGAGAAGGTCCGGGGCGGCCATGGCGGGCGATGGCGGCTTGTGACACTGGGCAAACTACCCCCTGACAGAGCCACAAGTGGTGCCGGACCGGCACGCCCGCACGCTGAGATGGTGCACGGAGGTGCGGCGGATGCCGGCCTTACTGTCTACATTGGTTCCCGGGGCGCAGATATCACTGACACGGACGGAACGGGGGGGGGGAAGCGCCCCCCCTGTCCCCAACAAAGGAAGAATTTGCAGCCAAAAGACAGCGCCCATGCCTCTCACAGCATATATGTAGGGTTTAAGGGTTCCTCCTTCCCCTGCGACAGATATCATTTGTGCAGCCAAAAGGATGAAGGCCTTTGCAGTCTCTGTTTCTGCCATGACTCAGAGTTGGTCTATGCCAAATGCTGAGGCGCCGACCTGCTTGAATTTCTCCACCTTCTTGTTGTCCTTGACATCTAGCCTCGCAGCCGCAGTAATGAAGCTTTCCATGGCTGCATGTCTGCTCGAGTCTGCCTCCGCTCTGTGCGTTCAAGAGAACGCTCTGCACGGAGAATTGCAGCCTGCAGCAATGCTTTAGACATGTGCGGAGCAGGCACGGGCTTGCAGACAAGACCTCTACGTCGAGCGCATGCTTCTCCAGTTGCTTCTTCATTTCTGCCAATTCAGCTGTTCGCCTGGCTTCCGGACCCAAACGCTGTGAAGCAAGACGCATTTCTCTCGAGCAGCACGACTCTCTACGAGTGCCTAGAAAGGCAGTCTTCCGATCGATGGTTTGCTCTTGATGTGTCCTGCTGTCACTGCCCCATGCGCCACCAGCTGAGATAGACTGGACATTCATCGGTCCTGCTTGACCTTGAAGACTGTTTCCAGACTCTTGTTCCGGTGGCAGCTCGTCTTTTCCAGAAGTTTCAGCGTATCCTGAGGGCCGAAACTGATCCACAGGCAAGAATCTCATCGCATTGATCGATCTGACTCCACCCAATCTACGACAACGAAACACCGGTCCGCAATGAGCTCCTTTGAAGCTTGCTCTGCTTTTTTCTGCTCCTAGCAGGTGAAAACGCCTGCGAAAGGCTGGTCATGACAACGAAGCAGAAGCAGAACTGCCGCCTCGGGCGTCATCACATGCGAAGGTGCCGTGACTGGGCGCTCAGCCTGCTTCTGCATGCAGCTCGTGCAGCTTGGATTGGAGTGCTCGCGTAAAACTGATGCCTCCGGTGCTTCGGCTGGTTCCTCGGGCTTTTCTGTCTTTTCAGCTTCGGCTTTCTCTTCCTTCTTCTCCTCTTTCGGCTCTGCCTTGCCGTTCTTTGGGCTAGAGTTGGCCTCGCAACATGGCTGCGAAAACAGTTAGGGAGTAGCTGCTCTGCACGAAGTGTTGGACAAGTGCACATGTTGGCTCGCAGGCAAAGAGACAAAGGAAAGTGCCGCAAAGCATACCTGCCTTCACGGGAGGCAGTGCCACCTGTGGCCTGAAGGACAAGGATGCACAAGGTTTTGAACGAGCTGCATCATATATACTCCAGCGTGTATCTTCGGCTGCACCAGGACTCCAGCGAAAGCGTCTTCAAGTCCTCCATCATCTGCAAACGCCTCAGACCGGCACACTGCTACCATTGTCACGGACCCTTCTCCCACACATAGACTCCCTGAAGCCGCGGACCGTATCCCGGTATCCTCAGACAGAAACTTCCTCTTGTCCCTTGGAAAGAGCAGCTCGCAGCTCAGTGCTCAGACGAGGTTACATTTGTGTTTTGGTCGTGTCTGGCACTT
This sequence comes from Symbiodinium sp. clade A Y106, assembly GCA_003297005.1. Taxonomy (NCBI): domain Eukaryota; class Dinophyceae; order Suessiales; family Symbiodiniaceae; genus Symbiodinium; species Symbiodinium sp. clade A. The sequence goes on along the minus strand of BGNK01005203.1, from coordinate 18,031 downwards.
TATCCGCGCCTCAGTTCGGTTACGATCTTCTTGCCCTGCTCCTCGAGCTCCAGCAGCTCCTTTCCCAGCCAGAAGCAATCAAATCTTCAACAGCGAGGCACATCCCTTCACAGCCACCAAGATGCTCAAAAGTACTCAAAAGCAAAACCTGTGTTTTTCGTTTGCTGTCCAGCAAAACACACGACTACCTAACGCCCCATCCCCTGAACGATGCTCTCTTCATTTTTCGTCCGTTCAACGGGAGCAGGCCGATCGAGCCAACTTGCCTCCCTGCTCCCTCGTCTTTCGACATCCTGCAGGACCGGTGCCTGTCCTGATATCCAGCTCGGCAACTCCGCCCGTAATGGAAGGTCTCCCATAGTCGGCATTAATGCTCCGTCGAAGCGATTCACCGGCCCCGTTTTCATCACTCCCTTCCTCCTCCCTATCCTCGCTCCTCAGCATGCTAAGTGAAATGTACCTGCCTTTACTTGCCTCAGATACCCCTCGGGTACGTTGTCTAATTAGGGTCTGCTGGTTGATTTAAGCATTCCAGGTGGAGCTCAACGTATGGTGGAGCAAAACTTATGGCGCTGCAAAAAAGTTTGATGTGATTAATTCTTGGCAGGAGTGCGTGTAAGCGCAGGGTTTTCACGCTCCAAACGCGCTGCTTTTCAGGGACATGGCTGCATCGCTTTGAGGAAGACCGGTAATATCCGATGATTCATGAAGTATGTTGTTTGCTATGCATTCCTGTGCACTGTTTCGGCACAGTGCGCCGACTCGACACCTGGGCATTCCCCAAGTTGAGCTTGATGTCTCACGAGCTGCAGGGTCTGGGTCCGCGTCCGCAGGTATTTCGGGCTAGAGCTATTGTGAGGTCGTCGGATTTGGCCTGCCGCAGGCGTTGCGGAGGTGCTTTTGGAAATCCTTTGGTCCGTGAAATTGCAGACTTGCAAACCCCGAGCCGAATATGAAAAAGTCAAAACGAAGTGACAACGAGTGGCTTGCCGGAGCGATTCTTATCGTGTGAGCATCCTATGAGCAAAGGACCGCCCCTTCCCCCTATATGTCCTCACTTGTAGCTACCTTCATACTGCATTCCATCATTCACTCATAAATTCATTCAGTCCATTCCACTCCATTCTTTCATTCTTAGATCGACATATTTTCATTCACTACTGGTATGTCATTGTTTCATTGTTTCATTCATGCTTCCTTCATTCATTCGTTCATTCATTGATTCAAACAAATTCATACTTGCACGCGCACACACGCACACAAGCACACGCACAAAGTCGTTCAGACAAGCCTATACACGTACAATTGAGAGTCGTACCCCCGTACGTGTACACACGTACGCACACAGACAAACAAGTAAGCAAACAAACAAGCAAGCAAGCAAACAAACATACATGCACACGAACATAGCTATATAATACACACACGCAGCTATGCGTCCATCCATCCACCCATAAAGGTTATATATATATACACACACTCTCATACGAAGAGCAGGCCTGGGATAACGGTGCGTTGTGTGTGGTAGGCTAATCGGCTGATAAGGTCAGAAGGCGCCGAGTTCCTTCCGTGCCGCTTCCAAGGTCTGCTTCTCCGAAGTTAAGGCCTCGCGAATCGCACAGGAACTCCGCAGCATTCTGCAGCTATCCCATGCGTAGCAAGTCCGTGTTGTCCGGATTTCTGGTCTAAGAGGCCCACAAGCGTCAGGGCCTTCTCAACATCGAGGCTCCGCAGACGGTTTGTGAAGACTTTTACTTGGGCATGGCTGGTCGCTGCTGCGCTGCTTGGGCCGTGGCGTCTTGGAAGGTTTCCGCCGGTGGCCGCTTCTCCCGCAGCTCAAGGCGACGCTCGCAAACCTGCTCCGGGAGAGCATGACGGCATGGCATTGTCATCCACAAGAATTTTTGTCCCAGGCGCCTGAAGATACGCAAATCCTCTGTAGCGTTCGTGTGTGAGTTTGCTGAGGCTGTCCTGCTTCGATGCGATTGAATTGCTGGAATGTCGCATGTGAGTTGGTCCTCTGTCTGCAGAATGCCGTCCTCGATATCCTGGCACAATTGAAAGGCCATCATGCGAGACGCAGAACAGAGAAGCTTTAAATGCAGAGTCCTGCATGCACTTGAAAGAAGTCGCAATAACTTTCTCGTGGGCTGCAGCCTCTGAACAGGTGACTCAGTTGTACAGAGAAATCCTTTGCAGTTGCGCATAAGCGCATCTCCTCTTACAAGAGGCGACGTTCGGCAAGGCCTTGCTGAAGACCACAGCCTTCTTTGCCTCTTTCTCTCGTTTGTCCTTTAGCTGCAGTTCTTTCTCGAGCAAAAGCAGAGGTCACAACTTCTGGGTGTCAGGCAGCTTCTTGCATGGCAGCTTTGTTGGAGGCCTACCAAAAACTGGACTCGACATGTGCTGCGGAAAGCTCGTCCTCTGGACACCTCGCCTCCACCACCTCGTTGTTGCGGACGACTGTGAGCATGTCACGGATGAGGTTTCGGGCCTCAGTGAGAACCCCAATCAAGATGAGTTGGTGCCAGTTAATTCCGGCAAACTTCGAGCCTGCATCATTTTGTTCTCGGACTTTTCGACCCATTTGCCCTGGCAGACATGAAGATCACGAAGCTCTGCAGCCCTGCGTCGTAAGGTTTTTCTCTGCAATAGACCTTTGGGATTTGAGATGACTTGAGGATCCACTGTCGGGTTCATGTTCCGGCGGTGGGCAAACTTGTGTTGACTGACTCGCTCTCCAACACTCAAAAGGCAGAACCTTTGTGTTTCCTGCCTGGTTCGCAGGGGAAGTCGGCTCTTCCGCCTGGGCCACGGAGGGACAGTCAACATTAGCAAAAACGATCACGAGCAGGACGATGCCACATCTGAGCAGACGTCCATCTCTTTCGCAGGTCACGACAAAGGCAGCTAGTCGTGAGCCTGACTCTTGATCCTCAGGCGTCAGATGGTCGAGCCATGGTTGCAAAGTCAAGACGCCGCCTCAGACAGTTCCGGTCCATCCACGACAAAGTCGACAGAGAAACGCAAAAGGACCAAATAAGCTAACTACTCGGCAGGGACATGCCCAGCCAGGTGAGGTTCCAATCTGACTAGCAACCACATGGTGCACCGGACTTTTCCCATCTTGTGCCGCATGATGCCCCGTCTTTTACGCCTGCTGTGCTCACTTCCTGCTGCGTACGGACCTCAACTCAGAATGCCGCGGCTTTCTGCTGCCAACCCACTGACATGTCAAGGGAAGCGGCTGCAGCGCCACCTTTTTCTTGAAAGACTTCTTGATCTTGCTGTACCTGGGCTCTGGCAAGGCCGCAGCCCTGCTAAGAGGTAGCTTTCCGAGTGATGTGCTTGGCAAGGGCCATTGCCAGCATCTCCGGGCGGTTGTAGGTTGTCGCGATGATCTGCAGGGGTGCCGTGTCGAGCACATTAAATGACCAAGGAAACTGTGCCTTCTTCAGCTGCTCGGGGCCCTTCTTGCTGCCTGGCAAAGCCAAGATGCAGCCACGACATCGTTCCGTGATTGCAGGCTAGCCGCACCTTTCTTGATCCCGGTGGTGACAAGGACGGTGCCGGGCCGCTGTTGCCTTCCCTTCCTCTTGCTGCGGGTAGTGAGGACAATGGACTCCTGGAAAGCACTCGCAAGGTTGCCGCTCCGTGCCAGACGAATCTGCGCTGTCTCTACTGACGTTATCTAAGACAACTCAAGACGTCCCGCCCGATATGTTGGCACCGAACACCCGGCTGAGCAACGTACACGTCAAATCCCATCAAGACAGTCATGACTTCACGTCGCATCCCCAGAGCAATGGCCACATCCTCCCCAAAAGGTACTACTACACAGTTTCTACGAGAGCACGAAGCTATCTTTGGCAGAACAAAGGTGCGAAATCCAGACCGTCCTTCTTTCCCACCTTCTTCGAATCCAAGCCCAAGACCTGTTTGGCAGCAAGACCACTGTACCTGAGCGCGGAATGCAATTCGACCTCAACTTGCCCAACCATTGCATCTGNCAGACCGTCCTTCTTTCCCACCTTCTTCGAATCCAAGCCCAAGACCTGTTTGGCAGCAAGACCACTGTACCTGAGCGCGGAATGCAATTCGACCTCAACTTGCCCAACCATTGCATCTGGCTGAGGCAAGGTCTTGAAAGAATTCAAGCCAGTGAGGTTGCCTGGCACCAAGCTGTCGCTGTACTGGTCTCTCTTCCGGGCAGCATGCCCTCCTGGCTCAGCCGTCATGGTGGGGACATTCTTGTTCTTGCGAATGAAGGACGAGCTGTTCCTCGTGGCTCAAGTGCGTGTGAGCTCTCACAGCCGCAGTTGCTGAGCCCGCGGCTTCACGCACTCCCAGAGAAGGTCCGGGGCGGCCATGGCGGGCGATGGCGGCTCACACACAGCGACACTGGGCAAGCTACCCTTTCAGAGCCGAAGAACGTGCCAACATGCAGTCATCGGCAAAATGCAATGCGCATGGCTTGCAGCCTCGGGTTCAAACCTGCCCAGAACTCGGTCGAAAGGACAGCCAAAACTCACCCCGAAATCACATCGGGGAGCTTCTGCCTTGCATTTGGGAGAAATCATCCGAATGTCATCAACAACTTCTCAGTCACTCTCTCAATCATCTCGCTTCTCTCTTTCCGTTCATGAAACCATCGCCTCAACCAAACAGGCATACAAATACTTAGTAAGCCAGCATCACGCTTGTCGCCGGTTCGACGAAACCTTCGAATGCAACTAATGACCTTGAAATACATCACATTACACAAATAATGGAGCATCACGAACCTTATCATGTTCGGGTAAAGATCACATGCACGGCGCATGTGTGTATAAATGTATATGTACATATTGCCTACACTCATGCAAAACAACAGGCAATAATGTGTGACACTGCAGGTTAACCCAATATGATATTATGGCAATACAACAAGACTTATTAGAATGGAAATATGAAGAAAAAGTTGTGTATGCACATATATATATACATGTACACACATAGTTGTTTGGAGACAACATAAATCATGAACATCTATGCATCTACGCACTTGTAGACGTGTGCATAAAACACGTACACGCTTCTTCAATATGTGTATATAAATACACATATATATGATTAGATAGTTGGACAGTTAGTTAGTTAGTTAGTTAGTCAGTTGGCTGGTTAGTTAGTTGGTTAGCTAGCTAGCTGGCTTGTGAGTGAGCTGGTTAGCTAGTTAGATAGATAGCTATCTAGCAACTGGTTAGTGATTGATAGTTATTTTGCAGTTATCTATTTTTATTAATACATATGCACATATGATATCACATATGTATACACTCATACATGCCCAAACATGTGTGCATGAAGGTGCAGATGCAAAGGTATGCATGTATGCATGTGCGCAACCATGTATGTATGCATGTCTCTATGTATGCACACATGCGTTGTATGCATGCATGTATTTGAATGCAGCATGCCTGTGTATGTATGTGCACTTCAACACGTCCGAAAAACCTTATACTCTCCCTAAACCCTAAACCCTAAACCTCAACTGTCTCTCTCTCTCTCTCTGTCGTAGCAAGGTCGTCTCTGCATGGCATGTATATAGATCTACAGACGCTCAATTGCGCAGGTGCAGCGACAATCGCGACGCAATAACCTATCCGGTGCCAGCCGAAACCAGGAACAATCCGGCCTGGAAGTTTTGTTTAGGAAAGCTTTAACGTATTTCAAAAAGAACTTATTTGTCTTTGTTTGTTCGAATTTGTCCTGTATGGTATTTTTTAGGCGCTCCCCCGAAGAGAGTCTCTATCTACCAATCCAAGAAAAGATCCACGGGCGGGGGGCAGCACGTTTACGTTAACCCCCTGCATGGATGAAAAATTTGTTAACTTCAAGAACATCTGTTGGAAGGCTTTCGGCGATCAAAGGGCCCCTACTGAAAACAACCAACCGGAAAGTCCTTTGCGAAGAAAAACAACACAAACATGCTGAACGACGAAGCGTAGCCGACAAATGTTTACAAAACACAAACTCCCACTGGAGGCCACGCGACAAAGGCTCGAATAGCTTCGGTGTCTAAAGGCTGTTGTTTTCTTGCGATAGCTTTTTGGGTGCGGTTGTCTCGGCTGGGTTTTTCCGTTGGGCTTGTTCGGTTAGAACTGTTCGGTCCGGCTTTTCACTGGTGTCTTTACTGGTGTCTGGCCGTGCATGCCGGAACGTATGCGAGAGGTCAAAGTCAATTCAACCGTCCACGTCTCTGGAGGGTTAAATCACGAGAATGCAGCATGCGTTCTGTGGCACAGCATACCCAATGTCTTATACTTGTCCATCATTCGTGCTTGTTTCGGATGTACACATTTCACATGTGCACACGTGATGATCAAGGCCCTGGGATGCCATTGGCAACATGCCTACACAAATTAAGTTACGTTAACGGCTTCCAAGACTGTTCACCGACATGACGAGTCAATATCCCAGCTAGTTGAACTGACACACCAAGCTTCGCTGGTACTAAATATACATCCTTTGCAAAGTACCCCTGGTGAGGGCATGTGAACGCAATGAATACATATCTTGTATTAGCTTCCTCCTCACTGTGCAACCACACCGGAGGGAGGGAGGGAGGGCAGGATACCTGCCTGTCAACCTGGCTTCCGGGACAACCGCTTCGCTTCATCTCTTACATGTGCTTTTGATGGTTTCCCCCTCAAGCAGACGAAAACTGCTAGTCCACGGGGCATTGGGAAGCATTTTGCTTTTCGAGTGCTTACACATCCACATGTACCTATACCTATACGTATACATATACATATACGTATACATATACGTACATATATATATGTGTGTGTGTGTGTGTGCACATGCGTATGTATATATATATATATATATAATTATATGCACATGTCGAGATATTACAGATAAGATTCACTTCTCAAGCTCGTCTCGGCATGAGTCTTGTACACGAGCTGTCAAAGTTCATAAATACAGAAACTTATTCCCACAGGTCAGACAAATAAATCAGCTAGCTACCTGCCTGGCCAGCTGGTAGGGAGGCAGGCAGGTAGGCAGGAGGGCAGCTAGCTGACTTTTTCGATCGACAGACAGACAGACAGACAGAGATTGCAAGGTGGATAGACAGACGGATAGATAGACAGATGGATACGGAGATCGGTAGGTAGATGAAGATAGATAGAGATAGGTAGTTTGATTGATAGATAGAGATAGATAGATAAATGGACAGACAGGCAGACAGACAGATGGATATGCACGCGCCCAGAATGCATGTTCCTCCCCCAACGAGATCTTTAAAGGACTCCAGGTTAACCGCGCGGGCAAGCTTCGTTGTGCATTAATTCATTGTGGCCTTGAAAGCGCCTTCATCATCAATCTGTCCCGAGAAACACAACAAAGCATATGAGCATATGAGCATATGCATTCAGTTTCTTATATCTTCTGTCGTGCTCGAAAGGCATTCAAGCTCCACAAGATGAACCTGCGCAGGTAAGTTGTCAGCAGGGGTCTTGCCAGGAGCAAGACCTGCCAATCCCAGAGCCACTCGCGATTTGTGAGCTTGAAAAGTTAGGAAGCAGCACGAAGAGAGTCTCTATGCCCGGAAGCACCCCCAAGGACAACGCACTCGAGCACATGCCCACAAGGAAGCATGCATCTTCGGCGCTCATGTCCGTGAAGTCACTTCAACATGCAAGCACACAGGCGATTTGCGTTCGCGTGACTGCAAGGACAAGGTCCAATGTACAGCGGCGAAAGAACAAGCAAGGGAATCGGAAATTTATTTAAACAAACGATGCATCTTCAAACACATCGCATCAGCATCACCTTTGGGATGCCTCAAAAATTGAGATCGCTGGTAGTAATCTCGTACTCATCTCTGAATGTATACACCTTGGCTTCAAAGAAACATCACGACATGTACAGTACGGGCAGGTTATCAAAACTTGCTGAACAGAGAGTAAAAGGATATTTGTAGGGCACCGACAAAGGCATCAAGCTCCTGGGCTCAGGCCGCGCTCTCCATGTTCAACCCAACGCTGTCTCTGTCTCTTCTCAGATCATCTAAATCTCCATTCACGAGAGCTTCCTTTCAGAGTCAGACAAGGGTCATACCCAACGCCAACATACATCTTCCACTTCTTGTACTTCCTTGGTCCGCTCGAGTCTCAAGGTTCTGAGAATGTGTATGACAGGCAAGGCCAAGATGCGTTTTCCAGGGTTCGTCTGGATTGAACTTGAGGAGCCTCGGCTCAATCCCAGAATGGGACGGCTTTGAGCTCTAGGATGCCTATTCCCATGGTCTTTCATCCCTGATTGTCTGGCTGCCGGTGATTTCATGGACTTGCCGGTTTTGCCCGACAAACATGAAGTAACTAAGGGACCGCTTGAGCAGCGTAGCTCAATCCCAAGGATTCTTCGGAAGTAAGAGCTAGGCTAAGCCTGCACTTCGATTACTGATTACTGCTTCCAAATTCAGTCGTTGAGACCCCCTGGGTGCTTGAATGTCTTGACTTGAATCGGAACCACGGATTTGCAGTTGTTCGGGTGCCCATTGAACTGCTGCCAAAATCGAGGACGGATAAAGCACAAACAGCCAGAAGAGCAGCTCAGGAAAGTGGATGAGAAGCTGCATAACATATGATGCAGTTCCTCCCACTGCAAAAAAACAAGGGCTGCGTCGTGCTAAACTCACGGGTCCAACTGTCTGGGACAGAAGAAGGCAGCGAAACCGGAAAAGCCTCGATTCCAGTGTCAGCTGCAAGTTTCACCAGTGCGTCTGTGTGGCAGGTAGATCTGGGCGGGTGTTATCTCGAAGATGGTCTTCCTGGGCACTTTCACATTCTGCTTCGCCCATTGCGGGTTGAGGCAGGCTCCTTGTTCTGACGCATGAACTGATTTCTTCAAGTTTCCCGTAAACTTCGGCCAGGTAAACACCGTGAGTATTGTGGTATGCACCCGCTGCTCCGATCTCAGTGGTCCAGGAAGCGCCGATATCCCAGATGATCTCAACTTCCTTTCACGAGTCTCGAAACAACTGACTCACATGCTGGGACGCCGGGTGCCTTGGAGAAGGTCAGACCACCGTAAAGAAGCGCATCCCCGAAGGAGATGATGGAGCTGCCGTCGTCTTCCTGTAGCCGTAAATTTTCTTCCTAAGCTAAGTCTGTTTGTTTCTTCCCTGCCCGCCTTGGTCAACCTCCATTGTGCGTTGCGGGGGTCCTTCCAGCTATACCTTCATGCAGACTGTGGAGCAACTGACTTGCATCTCAACTTCTCACAAGAAGACTGCCAAGCTGCAGGACCAGGTTGCCCTCGAACTCCTTACCGTTCTTTTCGTACAATCACACGACTGCTACCCGTCGCTCAGACGGAAGGACAAAAATCAACGCCCAAGACTCTGGAGGCTCGGGGCCTTTGGCAGTGATTCTGAGGCCACCCCTGGTCAAACTCATCTCGCGCACACGATCACTTTACGCAAAGTTGCACCCTCTCCCTGAGTCTTGCGCAGATCGTCGTCGAGATCAGACTCAGCTCACAAGCGCGGAAGCACTACTTCGACCCATGCGCGAAACATCTCATCTCAGGTCTTTACCTTGAAGTCTTCGCAGTCGAAGTTGCCAAACTCATACTGGTTGTCCTCGTAGCCACTCACATCCTCGTCCTCATCGTAAAACTCGACCTTGTCAAACCCATTTCGCACTGATGCCAAGATCATAAGTCGTGGCCACTCGTCCAAATGCCCGAGTCTGGAACTTCATCTGTTTGAAAAGCCCGTTACAAGAATGGCCGGCAAAAGCCCCGGACTGGATGTTTGATCTAAAACCAAAAGTACATTTGTCCAGTCAGTGTTTCAGCCCAGTCGCCATTTGGCAATCGCCAGTTGCACGTGCTGATCGCCACTCATCGTTCTCAGCAAGCCGGGGGGCGACTTGAGCAACTGCCAAAATTTCTCGAAACTCGCCCTCGATGAAGAAAACCAAAACTACATGGCAGAGCAGCCACCAGCATCCTGACCGGTGGATACTGGTGATTGAGGATCAGAACAGTGCAGTGGCAACTTCGAGAACTGTAAGATAATGGATACAGAATCTGCGGCACGGTGTCCCTGGATCTCTGCGCATGCCAGAAAAACCTTTTTCCTTCATTATTGTCAACGGCATCTTCCAGTCGCATTGCAGGCAGCATGAATAGAGTTTGGTACGTGTCCTCGACTACAGTAACTGAATTCCGCCAGGCTGAAACAGCCAACCTAGATGCTGCGAACGAGCAGCTGATGTGCCCCAGCGCCTCCGACCGAACCTTCGCCATTCTTGACCTTCGGCGGAATTCGTCGATCTGTACGTCTTGCTGCTTCCCCTGCAACGTCCTAGGTGAGCTTGCAAGACGAGTCATGGAGTGAGTGTGTACAAATTTGTCACTGGAAAACTTCATGTAGCACCAGCCTCTCAACCTGCGCATTTCTGAATATCTCTGTAAGGTGGCGCAGTTGTGTGCAGCACTGATCCCGAGGCTACAAGCTCGACAGTAACTGAGACAGGGAGCTGTCGCGATAGAGAGTGACCTCAAGTCAGCATTGAGCCGTTAATGAATGGCCGTTAATGCTGGGTTGGAGGAAGACGTCGATGAGTGTCATCTGTCTGCGCATCTGCTCCTTGCCAAACGAGCACTAAGCCCACTGCGGTGCACTCCAACGGACCTTGGCTGGCGTTGGCGCACTGTCTTCCTCTCTGAGAAAGACGATCACCTGCTGCCAAGGTGCTCGGTTGCGGACTTGTCTCCTCGACGCCCAAATATTTGCCATTGTGGCTCTGCAACCAGACTTTGCCACCGCCAGCATCCAGCACCTTTGGAGCTTGCGACTTCAATACTAAGGCACTAAGGCCGGAATGGCGCATCGACACGGACAAATGCCAGGCTTCCACAACATGGAATACCCTGTCTTTAAGTGACGCATGGTGTGCTCAGCGAGATGACGCTAGGAACATGAATGTTCACCCATCTTGACGATTCTATCCTGGAACGATGCTCTTCACGGATTCGATGCCGGCGAGTAGCCTTGAACTTCTCCCAACCGCGGGGAGGGCCACTAGTTACTCGTGCGTTCCCTCTGTTGTCCTGCATCCAACGTCCTCAGCACTGATTCAGCATCCACCCAAACTAAACTGAGATCAGGCGCTTCAGATCGATCCAGTTCTGGAGTGACATGTGCAGCCGACAACCACCACGGATTTTGAAGCATAGACCAGCACATGTATGTATGGTCAGAGTCATATCAAACCATCTCTGCGAACTCGTTCAAGCAAGCCACCGCCCGTGTTTTTGATCCAGACCCGTGCATCGCTGCCAAGTACGCCAATGCCACCATCTGCAGACTCAAGAATAAACGTTGTGCCAGCCTGCAGACACAACCTACAAGACTCAACACGTTGAGTTGAGTGTCTTTGAGGATTGACTTCAACTCAGTCGGCATGGGATGCGGCAGTTCATTTCTTCCACACTCCCTGACCGGAGAGCAGTTATGTACTCGCACGTAAGCTGCATCACCTCAAGTCTTCGCTTGTGATCAAGGAAGCAGGTGATTCTGGTGGTCGTGCGTCGCTGGCATTTCGTGTCTCCTGTGGGAAATCTGGGCCCTACTCAAGCGGCGGTTGTCTGTGCTGCCGTGCCATTGGCCTGGCTAACGGAAGCTGCTGTCAGAGTGTGTGATTCTCCAAACAACGCTTCTCTTGGCCGGCTCTTAATTGACCTGCTTGCTGACTGGAAGCTTCGCTAAGCACATCTCGTGGACCGATGGCAAGATCCAGCAGGTAGAGACATGCAACAAACCACATACACGAGTAAGAATACCACCAGTGAAGTATATTGCACAGGAACCAAGCATCCCCAACAACCGGAAGTCAAGAGGAGTCAGCGCCAGAAAAGGAGAGCTTATCAGCAGCGCCCTACCAGGCGGAAGTTGCAGACATCGAGTACTGTTTGAGCGACTACTCACATGACTCCCACCATCTCTAAATACGGCAACAGAATCCGAACAGAGCCTTCAACAAAGTATCTGCCGTCTACACGGGAGGTCTTAACACCAACCTCAAAACCTTTTCATCCCACGGCTTATATACTAAAAACACGACGAGCAGATCGGAAAACGCCGGAAGTCCTGGCTTGGAATCTGTTCTGTTCCGGGTGGGAAGGCGCACATGTTGGCCCGCAGCCAGAACACGAAGGAAAGCCGGCAGGAAACAACCATGGGTTCAACCCTTCTACATCTTGGGCCGAGGCATCGCCAGGATTCGCGAATTTGTAACTCCAGCCGTCCATCCGAAGAGCTTTACCCCTCGCGGCGATGGGGCTCATGTAGATTCTTTTGCCCTTAGGAAGGTCAGACATAAAGCTCAAGACTGAGGACTCCAACTGCTGGCCCTCCTGCAACCACTGAGAACAAGATTGCGAATTCCGTGTGAAAGTGACTTGCTCGTTAGCGATAACATAGAGTTCTGCAAGTGAATGCGCCGAATGTTTGTCTCAAGACTTTTCGGCTCAGTGTGTAAGTTTGGTATCAGGGACATTGCCATAATGGTTCGACCTGTGCTTGCCTTCGCCGGTCGCTGTTTGGTGACGGCGACTCTCGTTGAGAGTTGGCTGCCGTGGTGGACCACGTCCTCGGGGAACCTCACCTGTTCTCCACCCCGGACAAAAGAGGCTCGCTGGGGACCGACGGCAGCTGGGCCCTCTACTTTGTGCATAAGATTGGGGTTTTGTGCTTCGGCCAGTACTGGCCGATTGCCGGGTGGACCACCTTGGTGATCTTGGTGACCCTGTTGGTGACTGCCTTGGCCTGGTCCTTCCGCACTTGCGAGAGGTGCCTTTGCTGTGGAGGCAGCTGCTGTCGTCGAAGCCAACGTCCGACTGGAGGCACTCTGGATCCGGCCCTCCGTCATCTCCCGGAGACGCCGGTACCACCCGCCTACTCCTCGGTGGCGCTTGTTGGCCCTGGGTGTTCCACCCCGGTGGATACCGAATATTACCAAAGGAAAGTACGAGGTCGAGGGGCCGGACGGCGAGCACACGACCTGGTTCTTCAATTCTCGAACGGAGCGGTGCGACTACAGCCTGATTGGTCCCAGAGAACCCGGGTTGATCGTCACGGCCTGTGGATCAAGCCCGGTCGCATCCTTGGCGTCACCGCCCGCAGCCTACGTGAAGCTATCGAGCGCACCCAACAGATTCATCTGTGCCGTTCGGAAGACTGCCTGCAAGAGGGTGAGCTCCACTGCAAAGCCTATGCCGCCATTGATGCGGAGGAAACCGAGAGCTCTGGCCCCCGAAGGCTGCGAAGATCGGGGCGCTACCGAACCCACGCGTCTGCTTGATGATGATTTGCAGCTGGGCGGCAAGGAGTGCGCCCGACTTTGCAACCATCACAGCCAGGCGAGGAAGTGCAGTGTTGTTTCTTGTTTCAGCAAGGTCTATGGTGCTCATCGTGGCACTCCTCTCTGCAAGAAGCACCTTTCTGAGACGGGTGCTCCTTGGGGAAGTGGAAGGTATTTCTGAACACAGTCGCCGCACTGAACGCGCCGCGCTCTTCGTGCATTCGCCCCTGATCCGGGTCAGCCTCCCGTGCAATTGTTCGGGAGAACCGCCCCAGACTGATGCCTCCGAAAGGTACCCAAAGGCTTGGCTCCAGGAATTCCTCTATTCTCAACTCAAGGAGTTGGAGACCAGAGGAGTATCGGTTCAAGCTGTCCAGCTTGCCCCTCAAGCATGGCAGTGGTTGCGTGAATGGGACGGAAAAGGAGTGACCAGTGTTGAGGAGCCCCCCTCGGTGATTAAGCCAGACCAAGTTTGCAAGCTGCTGAAGGAACCGCAACTCGTTATTCTTGGCCACGACGAAGGGAGAATTCTGACTTCCTCCCACACGTGAGAGCGATTTCGGCACTCCTGCTCGCCCACCTTCGGTTTCTGTCCTCGAGAATGTTCCCAAGGACAATTCGAATGAAGGCGTTCCGCCCGATGTAGACCCTGGCCTTCTCCTCGAGTCTTTTGGGGATGCCAGGTCGCAGGGTACTTGGTAGCTAATGCTTTCGGAGTCAGCCCTGAATATGTCCAGTTGAGAGTCGAGCCTCAAGCCGATCCGCTGGAGTGGACACCCACTTTAGCAGGAGCTTTGAACCACCCCTTCCGCCACCACCTATGCCCCCTGGCCTCTCAACCAGCGCCGGTTTGGTGGTTAGTCAGGGGCCGCAGAGTGGTAATCAGCTCTTGGCCTTGGGAGGCGGGCCGCCCAATGTCGCCGCGCAGCTCTTTCCAACTTCATCAGGCGCGGACCGCCCCTCCAGTGTAGTCTCACTAGATACAAATCGGGCCACTCTGACCAACCTTGGTCTCGGCCAGGGTCTTCTGCGGAAGGCAGGAGCTGCTTTTGGAGAACAGCTTGGGCCGGGTCCCACTTCATTGGATCTTCATTGGCCACCGATAGGATTATCCATGCCATCGATGGCCTTAGGAAAGTCCAAGACGAGGACTGGCACGAAGGGACAGATCAGCTCTCTGAAGGACGGGGAGAAGCTCGACGTCTTCCTCGCTCGGGGTTGCGGGCAGCTTTCGGTGTGGTAAGGAGCTTTTTCACAGCATCAAACGCGCCGGTCTCCATGCCAAGCACGAACTGGGGCTGATCAAGTGGCCAGTCCTGATTACCAATCGGGTCGCTTTGGCGGTCGCTGGTCTCTGGTGGGGAGGCTCGGAATCCTTCACCCTCCAGGCCTCTGATTGTGCAACCGCAAGCGTCGAGCAGATAGAAAATTGGACTCCACCTACCGAGCATAAAATAGAACCCAGAGCCCGAGCACCGTCCACCTTCCTCACTTGGTTGCGGAATGCTGAGAATGCTGTGAAAGTGCTTGGCAGTGCATATGGTCGTGAGCATGTTCAAGAGCGCATGAAATTTCTCCAGGCGCTTAGAGAAGCCCATGATCGAAGACGAGAACGCTTTTCCTTTCACCTACTGCATGCAGCTTTTCGAGGAGACGACGGCGGTATGGTGTGAGGAGGTGCGTGAGAAGAGGCGCGGCCTTTGCGCAAAGTTGGGAACTGAGAACCCCCGCTTAGAGGATCTGAAGCTCCTGCCTGGGGCCAATGGTTTGCCAAATTTCCAGTTCCCCAGGGTTAGGGATTTGGCCTTACCAGAAGGTCGTTCTTCCCCGCCAGAACAAGGCTATGGCGAGGTTGAACGCAAGCCGGACCATCGGAAGACAGCTGGACCCACTGAGGCTGACAACTCAGGCGTACCGCCGGAGGAGCAGGACAAGTCTGGCAAGGGTCCTCGCTTGTGACCTTGACAACAGAGGTGCCCAAGACAGGCGAAGGGTCCATCGCGCATGCACCTCAATGTCAGAAGACCAAGAAGCCCATCTGTTGAGATGCTGCTTGTCACATTGGCTGTCAAAGCGTCGTCTTGTCCTCATGCACACAAACCATTACCTCCCCTTGCCCGGCTCGACTTCTCTGTCGCTACGCAAGTGCTGAGGCGGGGAGGACTGAAGAACGGTCCGAAGTTAACCCAAAGCATGTGGACGGGCGAGTTGCGCAGTTGAGGGCACAAGCTAAGGAGGAGCAAGCTTCCAAGGCGACACTGGCGACACCGCCCGGGGCAAAGCGAAGGCCAAAGCTAAAGCCAAGGACAAGGCCGGATGGTCTGTGCCAGAGGACTGCCAGGGCCCGGTGACCGCCATGGAGGCCGAAGTGGGCGACCTCGGGTAAGGTCCCGATCTGGCATCAGCGATTGCGGAGGGTGGAGAAGCCGGCACCCGGCGGGCTATTTACCAGAAAATCCGTGTTTCAGGCGTTCTCCGCCCTTTGGAAGGTTGTAGCGATCATTTGCACTCGCATGTGGCGGCACACTTCGTGAACCACGCAGTCGCTAAGACACATGCTGATCTTGCCACCATCCTCGCACAGGCCGTCGTTCCTCGAGTCGTTGGGCGGGAAGGCAGGGTTGAACCCCCCCAAAGCAGAAGCCCATTTTTAACAGCTGACTTGGGACGGCGACATAGGAAGGACCCAGCTTGCCTGTGTGGGATGGCGTTCCGCCCTTGGCCATTGTGGGCGTGCAGGATCAGCTCGTCCTGGATGGTGGCCTGCATTCACTGCGCCGTGTCGATGCGAGCCCAGCCACGGCCACGGAGGCACGGCAATGCCTCTGTTTGCACGTGGCATTGGCCTTTGCGCGGGATACCAACAACTTTCAACAGGCCGCTGCAGACCTCCGCAAGGAGCTTTGGCAAGCCAGCAGTCAGGCCTTTCAGCATCTGGGGGACGCAGGAGCCTACATCAGCTCAGCGGAGGCTTTCGTGCGACACAATGCGCATGATTGCATTTACGCCGATCATGACAAGGATTTCGCGTGCTCCAGTTTTTTGCTGCGGGGTACACGCATGGTAAACTTCTCGACTTCTCGGTGTCATTCGGCTGTCACATAGAGGGATCGTTGAAGTCGACCTTGTCAGGGGTCAAGGTCCAGTCACCCACACAGGCGCGGTGGTTATACACCGAGGCCACATGCGTGCGGTGTTGCGTGAGCTCGCGGAGGTGCAGCATCTGTTGAAGGTCGCCGAGCAGGGCGACCAGGGTCGTTCGTGAACTAGAAGCCATTGGTTGGGGGCCTTATCTTGAGGCGCAGGAAGCTGGGTTGGGTCCCCCGGTGCCTGGAGCGCTGCTGCCAAGGCGCATCATGGGTCGTTCCGCCCTGACGAGCCCCGCTTCAATGACATCGTCCCATACGAGTCGAAGTGGCTGATGGATGATGGTGTGGTGGTGGAACCACTCGTGGGAACCCGAGTGTTCGACTCCCTTGCCATCAGCCACTCAGCTCTTTTGGGGGCTTCACATGAATTTTGCGACGCATCAAGTCAGACTCCCTGAGCCTAAACGCATGAAGGCCAAGTATCTCCTTGGTGAACCCGCCCTCCAAAGAGGTTGCTGTGATGTTCCGCTCGGACTGCTTCAGGAATAAGTGATTGGGTGCGCACAGTACTGGACCGTTGCTTGCCCCGCCCTTACCCCTCGCATTGCCTGCTGAAAGGGAATCTGCAGGGCCAAGGGGGAAAGGAGGTTAAGAGCAAAGCCCAGGTCCTTTTGAGAGTGGAGGCCGGTACTCCAGAGGAAGAAGCCCGACGGTGGGCAGACTTCTGGGATGCTCTGGACTTCATTCGCCTTCAACTTCAGGCCCCTCTTCAGTCCAGCTTTGTTGCTGTGAAGCTTCTCCCANCCGGTACTCCAGAGGAAGAAGCCCGACGGTGGGCAGACTTCTGGGATGCTCTGGACTTCATTCGCCTTCAACTTCAGGCCCCTCTTCAGTCCAGCTTTGTTGCTGTGAAGCTTCTCCCAATTCGGGAGAGGTTGGCACTTCCTGGCGCTACCGCCCGAACGCGGATCACCGGGGGTGACGCGACACTTGATAGGATTGGAGCTGTTGACTGGGGTGCCAAGGTGTTTCATGCTTCCACCGTAGGGAAATACAGGGAAGCGCTTCGGGGTATCGCATCCTCCGAAGACGAAACTGACATTGACATTATCTGCCGACCCCGCTGGGGCGGCGCCCAGAAGTTAGACTAGCTTCGGCGTCAGTTCCATGATACTCAACCCTACTCAACCCCACTCCGCCCCACGCAACCTTACCTCGGCCCCACGC
>BGNK01005202.1:31714-42203 GCA_003297005.1 Symbiodinium sp. clade A Y106 | reverse complement strand
GTTTTGCTGTCAAAACTCGTAGATTTGACAGGGTTTGTACGGCATGTTCATCGTTTCGGCCGAATGAGTTGAGGCGCCGGGCTTCGGGTAAATACTGTGCTGGCGGATTTGTCCTTTAGTCCCATTGATATGGAGACGCACAAGCAGCTTCGTCACCAACCTCACGAATGCATTTCAGCACGGGTTCTAAATGCATTTGCGCCCGCGCACTCGGGTTCGGGAGTGTGGGGCCATGTTGGACTTTCACACGGCGATTTGGGCATGCNGCCCGCGCACTCGGGTTCGGGAGTGTGGGGCCATGTTGGACTTTCACACGGCGATTTGGGCATGCAAAAAACCGCTTCGTCACAACACGTACGAATGCAATTCGGCACGGATTTTAAATACATCCGGTTCTCGTGCTCGGGTTTGGGAGTGTGGGGCCATGTTGGGCCCTTACATCAGACAACTTACACAGCGATTCGGACACGCTGAAGCCCTATCAAAACCCAAATCGTGCGGGTTGCGGGTTGGACTGTCCTGGTCGAGCAAATAGAAAGCGATTCGGGTTTTCGATTTCAAATCGCTAGCGGGTCGCGGGTCGCGGGTTGGCCTACTAAGCCTTAAAGCGTTAGAATCCCAAAGCCCGAAATACTTCGAACCCTACAGCCCGAAACCCAAACCCCTGAAGCCCCAAAAGCCCTAAAATCCTAAACCCTAAACCCTAAAGCCCGAAGCCCTTAACTCCGAGGCCCCTACCAGAGGCTCCTCCTGGTATAGGAATTCTTGCTGTACTGCAGTCGGAACAGAGCCCATTAAAAAAAAGAAGCCCTTAACTCCCCGGCCCGAGACTTTAAACCCAATACTAGCTAGGTAGGGCTTTGGGACATTTTATATTTTCCCTTATTGGGCTTAAGAGGATCTTATTTACTAATATTTTTCAAGAGCTTTAAAAGCCCCACCTAGCTAGGTACTTGGGCACTTACGGATCTGAACACCAGAGACCCTGAGCCTCAACCTGAATCCCCAAACCCTAAACCCTACAGTAGACGCCAAAAAGTTGGAAACCCCATAGCCTCAATCCTTAAGAATAATGTATAGGGAATCCCAGGTTTCCAACTTTATGGAGTTTACTGTAACCCAGACCCCAAGGGTCCAAAGGATCCAATAATCTGGTACTTGGGTTTAGGATAGTAGTTATGTAGGTTACTATTTTGGAGAGTATATGATAATTAGGTACTTGGACCCTTAGGGAGAGGGTCCAAGTACTCCTACTATAGGACTTTGGGGCTTTTTTAGGTACCAAAAACCATAATAAGGACTACTTGGACCCTTAGGGTCATAATTATAGTAGTAGAATGTACCCCGAAACCCTAATCCCCTAAACCCAAAACCCTAAACCCTAAACCCTTAGCCCGAAGGCCCGAACCCCCAAAACCCCAAAGCCCCTAAAGCCCTGAAGCGCGGATCCCTAAAGCCCTCAAACCCGAACACCCTTAAACCCTAAAGCCTAAAGCCCTAAAGTACTAAAACCCTAAGTCCTAATAACCAACTCTAAAACCCGAAAGGACCCTAAAGCCCAAAAGCCCGAAAATCCTAAACCCTAAAACCCAAAAACCTCTAAACCCTAATTATAGAACCCTTATAGGAAGCCTGATCGGAAACCTTATAGAACCCTGAGCTCTAAACCCTAAAGGCCCTAAAGCCCAGAAGCCCCAAAACCCTCAAGCACCTCCGAGCCGGGAGGCGCAAAATCTGGGCTGTGAGCTGGAAGCCTGCTTCTGGGTTTATAATAATTCCTCTGTATGGTTTAGGGTAGAGTCCTGGTGGAGGATCATTCCTTTGTGGGGTTTATTGTTTATAGGTTGACCCTGTTTTGTCTCTGTGTGTGTGTGTGTGTCTGTGTGCGCGTGCGTGTGCGTGTGTCTTCGTTGCTGTGTTGTCGTTGGTTTCATGCTATTGTGTGTTTTCCTGATTTTCGAGTTTGAGCTAGGCTGCCATGAATGGTGGTGTGTAGGGCACGGTTTCGGGACGAGGGGATTTCGGTGCTATATATGTATATATATATATAATATAATATTATATTATATTATATTATATATGTATTATATATGTATTATGTATATAAGTATACAGATACAGACTCAGATGCCTTCCTCATAATTCTGAAGGGTACAGGCACCCACATACTAGGGGTTTCAGTTCCAAGTTTCTTAGATTGACTGGATTTGTTGCTGTCTAGAAACCCTTGCTATGCTGTACTGTAGCAAGACCCCTACATCGTTTGAATACTTCCCCTTGAGGCTCAAATGTACGTGCAGTATAAACTTAGGCCTGAAACTATGGGAATGCCTTTTTTCTTCTTTCCCTAAGGGTCCAAAGGACCCAATAATCAGGTACTCAGCCGTATAGGATAGTAGTTATGTAGGTTAGGATTTTGGAAAGTATAGAATTATTGGGTACTTGGACCCGTGGGGTTTAGGCTTAAGCATGTACTATGCCTCCCTAAATGTTTGAAATACCCAAAACCCCTAAACCCTAAACCCTAAGCACATGGAGCCTTCTAGGACCCTCGGAGGGAACAAGCACCCAGGCTTCTCCCCGCCAAAACGACGGAGGGGGGAGCGTTTCCGAGCTGCGTTCGCAACAGGACGCGCTCTTGTCTCAAAGGGGGTCCTGGGGATCCAAAAACCTACTGTTTTAGGGGTTAGACCCTATGATTAAGGGGTCATAACCTTCTATTTTGTAGGGTTTTGGGATACAGGGTTGGTTTAGGGTTATAGCGTTGAAGGGCTTAAAGTTTGAGGGCGTATCGCTTTGTCTTTTGTTTTGTTACTCGTGTTTTTTTTCTCCAGGCTGCGAGCGGATGTGTCTCGCACCCAGAGAGCAACAAGTTTTTTGGGCTCTCCCATAGTGCTATAGGGGGGTCCCAGTTCCCAAACTGGCCAGTCAGAGGAGACGTTTGGGGTTGTGGGCACCTATGCCTTGCGTCTACTCTGGCCTTAACAGAAGGTTTGGGTTTGGGGATTAGGGCTTAGGGTAGAAGTAGAGATCGCGACGTTGAATCAAGATATCTTGACACGTTGCCCGGGGTCCGAATACATTGACACTTGACCACACAAGCTCCAAAGCCCCGTCAATAAGCCACCTTAAAGCCTGCCAATACTCACCCCAAGGGTCCAAAGGATCCAACAATCTGGTACTTGGGTTTAGGATAGTAGTTATGTAGGCTACTATTTTGGAGAGTATATGATAATTAGGTACTTGGACCCTTAGGGTCCACGAAACATGTCAAAACCTCCAGAACCGGTTTCCCTCGACCTTAAGCCCTTAGATGTCCCCTCACACCCATGGTTGTTTAAGGCGAACTTAAAACCAAAACCTTATAATCCCTAAACCCTAAAGCACTGCAAGCCTTAAATCCAGAATCCCTAAATCCCTGAAACCCGAAACGAACAAGAAATCTAAAGCCCTAAAGCAGCCCCCGCCCCCGAGAGGACTTCATCCTGGCCCCTCCATCTTGCTGCTCCTTTTGCACGCGGTCTGCGGCGCCATGTTCGTTGCCGTGGAGTCCTGGAGACCCGGATTAGAGTGACAAGACAGGGTTTCGGGGTTTAGGGGTTCAGGGTTGAGGTGTTTCTGCAAGACGTCTGCAGACCGTCCAAGCGAGAAGCATGCAAGATGCTGGGTTTAGGGGTTTAGGGCGGGTTCAGCGGTTCAGGGTTTAGGGTGACAAGAAGATGTGTGTAGGATCAACTTCTGCTTTGGGCCTAGGGGCTCGGGTGTACTTGTAGATTCACGGGTAGTTAGTTACAAGTAGGGTTATAAGTCCCCTAATATGGGTTAGAACTACAGTTATCCTATTTATTATAACCCCCCCCAACCCCCACTTTTAATTACCCATGAACCTCCAAGTAGGGCAGTACATGATGTATGTTGAAAATCACATCGGAGACGACTGTCAGCACATTTACTGAGATGCTTCGCCTTAACCATTGTGTTGGAATCTCAAAGACAAAGTTCAAGACCGTTGGGCTTTTGTTTGGCACCGTCATTATCAAAGAAAGACGCGGACGAAAGGACTTGTCAAACCTCCATGTGAAAGACGGCGATGTCATCACCCTTGAAGCGGGGTCTTCTTGGAGGTGGAAGGCGAGTTGCTCATTTGTTTGCGTAGTTGGGTTTAGTTTTTTAGTTATGCTTTAGTCAACTTTAGTAATCTTTTATAGTTGGGTTCAGGTTTTAGTTGGGTCTGATTTCATTCTCAGGCAAACTAGCGACATTCAGCAGGTAAAGAATGCCTTTTCTAGGTTCCTCTTGAAGATTTTAGGTTTATAGGAATTTATAAGTGCTAAGCGGATCGGGTGAAAGGCTCTCGGTTTACGGGTAAGGTATACTCCAAGCTGCAAGCCACTGAAGAAGCGTCTCGTACCTATACCCTACATCCATTCCTGGACATGCAGCCGTAAAGCTTCGTGTGAAACCCAGTCCCGAAAACTGTCTGGAATCCTACACAACCCTCTCAAAGTCCTGACAGCAAGATACCACACCCCATTTCAGCCGCGGAGCAAAAAGCAACATAATCCCCGTACGCAAACCTGTCAAGAACTTAAACATGCATACAACGAAGCCCAGTTTTTTTTACATCCCTGGAGACTGATGGAGCTTCTCCCCTAAACCCTAAATGCTGAAGACTGCAGGAGTTTCTTAGACAGCATCTATTTCACCTCGGTGGCCTTGACGACGGTCGGCTATGGCGACCTAACTCCTCGCACAGAGGTTGGGGTTTAACGTAGGAACCTGATTAAGAAACCCTGGGCTTAAAACCCCAAAATACTAGGATTCATATAAGGAACCCTAATAAAGGCCCACGGTTTCTTAATCAGGTTCCTGCATTAGGGTTCGGGGTTTCGGGTTCAGGGTTTACTTGGAGGCCCTTTTGACTTAGTAAGTCTACTTAGTATCCCCTAGAAACCCTATTATAATCCCCCATAACCCACCTTACTAACCCTACTTACTAAGTCAAAAGGGCCTCCANTTGGAGGCCCTTTTGACTTAGTAAGTCTACTTAGTATCCCCTAGAAACCCTATTATAATCCCCCATAACCCACCTTACTAACCCTACTTACTAAGTCAAAAGGGCCTCCAAGTAGGGTTAAGGTTCCAGAAGGTGCTCGAGAAGAAGTTTATAATCTGTCATAGGGTGGAAGCCCTTAGCCGAAACCCTTAACGCCCAAAACCCTGAGACCCTAATGGTGCGAGGTTCGGGGTTGGGGTTTCGATATATCGAAAGGTTGCTTGGCTCTTGTAGGGTCTTCAGCTTTTTTTTTGGTGGGGGGGCTTCAGGATTTCGATATTAGGGCTCCTGGGGGTTTAGGGACTGGGACTTCAGGTCTATGTCTTTGTAATTAAAAGGGGTGAGACACCCTTTTTGGCCTAAACCCTGAACTTGAACCCTAAGCCCTATAGACTTTAAACCCACTCCGAAAGCATTTTTGGCCTAAACCCTGAACTTGAACCCTGAGCCCTATAGACACCCACTCCAAAAGCAGAAGACTTTAAACCCACTGCAAAAGCAGAAGACGGAGGTTGGGCGCATGATTACTACCGGCCTGGTGCTCACCGGCGTGCCTGCTACAGCTGTTGCCCGGTCGAAACCTGAGCCCTATACCCGGGTTTAGGGTTTAGGGTTTAGGGTTTAGGGCCTATACCCATCAACCCGAGACACTCTGTAAACCTTGTACACACTACCTAGAGGCTCATACCCTACCCCTTTCTTAGGTTACCTAGTTTTATGCTTAGGATCTCCTATGTAGAAAAGTAGGTACCCTAAAAAAGAGGTAGGGTATGATCCTATAGGTACAAACCTCGAACCCACAGGTTTCTTGGGCCCCTTTACATTTGGGAGTTTCGGAAGATTAGAGGGGTACCTTATTTTGGGTTCCTTATAACAAGGATCCTACTATTTAAGGTACCATATTAGGGTCCCCTATTTTCGGAAACTCCCATTTTTCTCTTGCACAGGGATTCTTCAAGATGTGGTCGTTTCTTGGGGGTCCTCCTATGCATCGCATGTTCCACCTGGCACCCAATGATCAGGCTGCCGGTTCAGAGAAGTAGGACTTGTGAGGTTTTTTCGGAATAGTAGAAAAGCAGTGTTCCCCTATCAGGAACGAATTCTGTGAATCCTGTGGGAAAGTGGCTGCTCTGACGCTATTAGTTTCATGCTTCTGAGGGCCTGAGGGTTTCTCGGAGTACGGCGTCTGGTCGAAACTTATTTCGCAAGCGGAGTTGCATTGCAGAGCTGCGTCCATAGGTTCAGCCGTCGAGTCAACGATCATAACATTTCAGGGACCCAAATAGCACATAAGCATAAGGAATTTATAGTGATATCCCTACCCTATTGGGCTTCATTATAAGGGGGTTATATGGGATATCCCTATCCTTATTTTTGCTTATGTGCTTTTGGGGGGGCCCTAACAGAAGCACTTTACGGTTTTAGGCACGGGGTCTAGCCTTCCAGGGCTAGAGTGGCAAATAAGAGATTACGTGGTATTCCCGTTTAGGGTTTAGGATTTAGGGTATTCCCTAAAAAGCTATTTTTGCACTTGTTGCTACGATCTTTACCCCAAGTACATATTCATTGGGCACTTTGGGCCCTGCGGGTAGGGGCTAGGACCTAGGACTTGGGGGTTTATCGTAAATCCCAAAGTGCCTACCAGGTTCCTCAGTAAAACCCTTTTGCGCTTTGGGGTAGGATTTTGTTTGAAGAATGGCATCCGCATTTTTGAGGGGACACTGGGCAGCAGCCCCCTAGCAGCAATGCAAGGGCGTGGACTCCATGTCAAGACTCCGTTCCACTCCGAGAACTGCTGTGCAATCCACATTCAGCATTGCCTTAAATTACCGATAGATTGAACCTCAACCCCAAACGGCGGTGTAAAACCGTGTGTGTTCAACGCTAACAAGAACCGAAACCCAATAATTCTGAATCCCATAAACCCTAAAAGCCTCGAAACCTTGAACCCAACCTCCCTACCTTCCGTCCAAGGCTTTGGTGACATCCTTGTCGGGTCGATTTTCCAGCAGGCCCCTGTGCCCCATCTATCCGAGGTTCCCGTATTAAAAACCTGCTTCTGTGGGAGAACTTTGCTCTCCTACTGTTTAGTCTGTAGCATTCGCTTTGCTCTGGACTAGAGTACGTTTCCCGAAGCTTATACAAGGTTGGGTTTAGCCGGCTAAGGTTTGCGTCTAGTCTGTGGGGTTGGGGACTCACCGTTAAGGAGTGAAGCCCAGGCCTCATGGACGAGTGCATCAGGATTGTTTAAGGCAGCCCACCTAAACCTCGAACCCCTGAACTATCCCCTGAGCTCCGTAAACCTTTGGGATCAAAATTTCGGGCTTCTCAGGATTTTAACTAACATCCCAACCCCTGAATCGCCCAAGCCGCCGAACCCCGAAACACTTCACACTGGCCTCAGCCCCAAACCCTAACCCTGAGCCATCAAGCACAACGCCTGATCTGCGAACTCACGGATACTTGCACACCCCACAATCATACAGGTCTACTTAAAGGGAGCTGTGCAAAAAAAGGGTCAGGAAAAATTGTGATAGCAACTCCTTATAGTCCGAATATCATATCATATCATATATATATATATATCTATCTATCTATCTATCTATATCTACTGTAATATCATGTAATATCCGCCCAAGCTCCAAGTCTACAAATCCAAGCCCGCACATTGGGTACTTCAAGGATCCTCCAGGATTGCAGTGCCTGAGGCTGGTTCGAAGGATATACTATAATTGTAATAAGGAACACCCCAAACCCAGAGACTCCAAGATCCGTTAATTAAGGAATATACTTTAAATCATATCAGGGATCCTATTATAATTTTAAGGAATATCCCCTCATTAAGGGATATTGGAGTCTCTGGGAACCCTATTCTAACTATTACAAGCCCTTACATTCTAGAACCCTATTCTAATTAGTAAGGCCCCTACATTACTTGCGGGCTGTTGCTGGTCCCTGAGGCTGGTTCGAAGGTTTCAAAAGCTGGACGACTGAACTGCCTGACCGCCCGACTTGTTGCTCAGATGCCTTTGGCCGGGTAGGGGAGTAGGCGTCAAACCCTAAACCCTAAACACTGTTTAGGGGTTTATAGGGTTTAGGGCGTAGGCTTTAGGCTTGAGGACCCGAAGCCTAATCCCGTTGTGCTCAGGAATTCTTATAGTAAGCCTGATCCCTCAATGCTGTGTAAGTTTTTATAAAGTTAAGCATGCCCTAGAAGCCCTCAGCCCTACATTCTGGGGTCTGGGAGCAATAGGATATCGGATAGGCCAAGAGGTCGTCCTGAGCAACTCCTTTCGAGCATTTCTTGGTTCAGTCTTTCAGAAGCTGAAGGAGGACCCTAAACCTAAACCCTGAAGGGGTTTAGAGGTTTAGGGTTGCCCTAAACTGCTTGGCCATCTTTAGTTCCTTCTAAACCCTAAACCCTAAACCCTAATTCTGGTGATGCATTTGCGGAGTTATTGTGGCTTCGTGTTTTTGTTTTGGCGGGCCGCAGCCTGAATCCCGAACTTCAACTTTTGGAAACCATGGCAAACTTAGGGTTTAGGGTTTAGCCGCAAGCCCGAAGCAAGAAGCAAGCCATTCAGAATACAGCATCCGGTGACAAGACGAAGTGCAGTGCTCTAAGGTGTCACTGCATCGAGTACCACCTCACTCCGCTCTACAAAAGGGCCGGCATCAAGGCGAACTTGTCCTCGGATCGGCTACATCAGCGAGCTACCGAATGGCATGGTCGTCGGTGGAGGTCAGGGGACTGGCGGCCACACTCAAAGTGTGGGCGTTTGATGCCTGTTGCTGGAGATCACCAGGAAGCGGCCGCCAGCAAGGACGTCAAAAGGTGGGGTGAAAGAAGGCGGGGTGAAGGACGCCTTCTACAATCACCCTGAGTTGGGATGCCCCCCACCTCTGCAGCCTTTGAAGATGGAGATGGCGGTGAGGAAGTATGGTGCAGCACGTCATCGCTGCGTTCGAAAAAGATTCTTTGAGACCTTGGCTCATGAGTACTTTTCGATTAGAGTAGACTGTAGTATGTATACACGCACTTAGGGCATAGGGTCTTTAACGGTTCAAGACCTTAATGATTGCAATACGATTTGGTGATACATCTGTAATTTATATTTAAGCAGGCACGATCAGAAGGATATGATAAGGGTTGCTGACTGGGTAGTAGTTTCTGTCATTATCAATATTACGATCATGATTATTGCTATCATTACTATAATCACTACTGTTAATTAATATCAGCTATACAGTGAAGCATTTGGATCTCCAGTTTCTGCATCACTAGGGCCCGCTTCGGGTTCCTGAACCCCTACCGATCCCCTTATACAAACCCTTAAATGAACCCTTACCCCAAGGGTCCACGTACCTAATAATCATATACTCTCCAAAATCCTAACCTACATAACTACTATCCTAAAACAGAGTACCTAATTATTGGGTCCTTTGGACCCTTGGGGTTATAGGAGCCCTTGAAGGAAGCTTGAAGGAACCCGATACGCCTAACCCCCCCCCCCCCAAGTAACCTTTAATAGGGGACTCTGGGTTTTCAATAGTGGGGACATAGGCTGTGCTAAAGGGTAGTTGGGGCATGTCGGTAGGCTTTAGAGCTGAGTGTGGTGTATAGGGTCTAAAAGGGTTCATAGATGTGTATAGGATTCCCTAACCTCAAACCCTTAATCCAAAATCCTAAACCCAAATCCCTAAACCCTCAACCCCAAAACTCTACCTAAAGTCCCAAAAGTGGGTATAAGAGTGGCCCAGCACCTACACGGCTGTTATTCTACATATTTTGGGGGTCCAGGTAAACCCTAAACTAGAGTTTAGAGATTTTTTTAAGGGCTTGTGGGTAGGGTTCAGGTGTTTAGGGGTTGGGCTTAGGATTATACACTCAAGGCTTACTTGAGAACTTTCTGCGGTCTAGAAGTTTGAGAAAGACTTCAACGACACGACAAGAGCAACTGAACCATGCTCAAGCATAAACTCTTACAGCATTTCAACGACGCGAGAAGCACAAGTGAACCATATTTGATCCTCAGACTTAGCCCCTGAACCATGGGCAGGTGTCCTGACGAAGGATGACCAGGGACGCTTCCGCTTTGACGCTCGGACGTTGTGCACGGGTGCAAGGTTTAGGGTTTGGGGGCTGAGGATTCGCCCCTCTGGTAGCCGCCTGTCAATCCCCACACCCTAAACCCCAAAACCCTGAGCCCTCAACCCCAAGCCCTAAGCCCTGAACCCC
The DNA here is from genome assembly GCA_003297005.1 of Symbiodinium sp. clade A Y106. Lineage (NCBI taxonomy): Eukaryota > Dinophyceae > Suessiales > Symbiodiniaceae > Symbiodinium > Symbiodinium sp. clade A. Next base: position 31,908 of record BGNK01005202.1, on the reverse strand, counting down.
AAACCCCAAACCCCTAAAGCCCTAAACTCCTAAACCCCTAAACCCCCAAAACCCCTAAACCCTAAAACCCTAAAACTAGACGCGGCCACAATTGACCTACCCAAAAAACCCTGTATGCCGCTGCCCAAGTCACATTCCCAGCTTCAATTTCTTACTCGCTGGGGGGGTGGGGGGTGGGGGCAGGGATGATAGCA
>BGNK01005202.1:0-20627 GCA_003297005.1 Symbiodinium sp. clade A Y106 | reverse complement strand
CTTGTTGCAAATTGATCATTTGCCACCTCCGCTGTGGCGTGTTGCTAAGTTGCACCGACGTATTGTTGGTAAGCAGTCTTTTAATTTGGTTGTTGCTCCCAAGCCTAAACGTGTGGTGCGTTCGCATAAGGAAGAAGTTCGTCACGTCGTTTGGACACCGGAAGAAGTTTCTGAGTTTCAAGATGTATCGCATTGGCGCGATCGCCAGCGAATTCAAAAAAGATTGTTGCACAATCGTGATGCTCTCGATNGGAAGAAGTTTCTGAGTTTCAAGATGTATCGCATTGGCGCGATCGCCAGCGAATTCAAAAAAGATTGTTGCACAATCGTGATGCTCTCGATAAGGGCAAGCATTTTGTGTTGCCTCATGCTGAGGGTGAACCTGCAGTGTGCCGTGTGTGCGGGCGCAGCAATATCTCTTTGAGCAAATTCTTGCGAGAGTCCTGTGGGGGCAGTGTTGACAAGGATGCTCTGCCTTCTAATCCCCGTGNCGCGCAAAACTTGTTAATGACCATAATTTGAACCGCGGCGACAAGCATCGCCTTTGTGTGCCGACTCGCATTAGCGACGTGCCCAAATGTGCTGATTGCGGTGCGGAGCATGTGCATGGCTGGAGACGTTTCGGCAAATTGATTAAGCAAGTCTGCCCGATGTCTCTGTAGCTGCATTCGCCTCTGGCCAGCAGTGCCCGAAGTGAGTGTACTGGTACTTCCTTTTCTGCATTGTACTGNGTGCTTGTGTCAAGGACCGCTTCATCTCAACGCGCGTTTGTTCTTCTGCGTTGGGTGCAGTCGGCAGCCACTTGCTCTTGAGGGGTTTCTTTCGGGTTCAGTTTCCTGATCGTTGGACGTGCGCTTGAGGTCTTTCGCCCCATGTCTCTCGGCCTTCGGTTTGTAAGTTGGTTTCCGGTTGGTTTTTCATGGTTGGTTGCCTGCCAACATCGTCGATGGTCTCGTTACGAGTCCGTCCCGTGCATGATTCTGTGTGTGTATCCGGGCCCTCGCCCGCAACCCAAGGTGCGTGCCCCGAGTTCGGGTGTGCACCTCCCGATGGTGGATGGTANGTCTCGTTACGAGTCCGTCCCGTGCATGATTCTGTGTGTGTATCCGGGCCCTCGCCCGCAACCCAAGGTGCGTGCCCCGAGTTCGGGTGTGCACCTCCCGATGGTGGATGGTACAACAATGAGCATCTCCTGTGCATTCTGAATGCTCTCCTCGGTCTTGGGCACGGCCTCCATCCTGGTGTGCCAAACATCCACTATCTGGCGAAGCATCGCTGAGCGAAGTGGAAGGGTCAAAGTCTCCGGCGTCTGCTCCTTCTGCTGGTTCTAGACCTCCGCGGTTTTCTTGAGGTCCGGCACCACCGACAAAAGGCCTCGAGCCTGGCAGAAAAGAACAAACCCCTTCTGCGAGCGATCTATGGATTGCTGATTTTCGTGGCGAAGAATCAACTTCGCCATTGAGCAGCACAACTTCGTCAGCTCGGCGGTGTTCTTGTCCTTGTCGAGGTCCTTGGTGCTCCACCAGTCCTGCTTTTGGTTTCCCCATCCTGAACCACTGGTGTAGTGTCCCCCTTTGCGGCGGGACTGGCGCTGCCATTTCGGACCCTTTCCCGGATTCACATCTGGGCTCGATTTGACCATGCTCTGCAGAAGTGCTGCCTGCTGCTTGGCTGTCACCAGCCATTGTGCAGCAGGGACGGGTCCTGCGATTGAAAGAGCGTGTGATTGTCCACTACTGGAAGGATGATATGGCCTTTGGCACTGCGAACCTTCAGCACCTTACCTTTGCCAGGAACACTGCGGACATGCTGCTTGAGAACGCGACTGACCTGACTTCCCTTCAAGCTCACAAGCATTACTGTTTTGTCAAGGCTGGGTTGCATTCCAAATTCCTGAAGAACATCCAGACCAAAACCAACAAGCTCAATCCCTGTCAAAGTCTTCAATCTTATTAATAACCCACTGAAAAAGCCAGTCGTCTGCGAAGGCCGTCAGCTCCCGCGGTGTGAGACGTTCAAGCAATCTCGCCATGACGACTGCAGTAAACATGGACCAAAGGGTAGGCGCGAGCCCACAGCCTTGTCTAATCCCCTTATTCGTGTCTATGACTGTTTTGTTTGGCCCAAAAGAAAACTGCATCTGTGCATGGGAATGCAGGCACATGATTGTCCAGACCAGGCTCGGGTCAGCGCTAGATTGACGTAGGGCAGTTTCCAAGCGGTGCGGGGCATTAGGTCAAAAGCCTTACAGAGGTCTACGCTCAAAGTAAGTCGCCCCCGGCATGGCAGTACCGTGTGCCCCTGATAGCGGGTATGTGGTGTGGCTGGTTGGGCATGTAAGATCGCCTGAACTTGACAGCACTGAGTGAAGGCACGGTCCAATGCGTCCTGAGCCGGCCTGGCTTTTGCATATGCAATTTTCAATTGGACGCTGTGCGAGCGGGCTCAGCACTTAGCGGGCGATTGCCGCTGTGCACTCACGTTAGTGTGAAACTGGCTCGGTGATCTACGCATGTCTGAAATAAATTTAAGAAGCCTAGAAAGACCAGGCAGCAAGTGGTCATAGTCTGGAGAATAGGCTGTGAACCTTAATGCCAAGCTGCACCGTACCACTTTGGGCCGTCATGCACTTGAGGTCCCGTTCCCAGCTGTATTTTGCATATGCAACTACTACTACTCCTGCTACTACTACTACTCCTGCTACTACTACTACTACTACTAGTACGACGACTACTACTACCACTACTACTACTACTACAACTACTACTACTACTACTACTGCTACTACTACTACTACTACTACTACTACTACTGCTACTACTACTGCCTGCTACGAAAACGACGACTCACACGGGTGGAGCGGAAGAAAGGGAGTGAAGGCGGGGGGTTTCTTGTTTGACCGAAGACAAGAAGCAGCCCCCTTCCTTTTTCTTTGGCCCTGAGAAGAAATCCAGTCTCAGAAGAGGAGGGTGGTTCTTGCTTGGGGCCAAAAAGAAGGGTCCCCCCCCACTCCGCTATCGGCCCTATCCGTGCCTTCGAACGAACTCGTGACAGCAGGCTACCATCGCGAATTCCAGGTTTTTGCATGGATAGACCCATTTGACTTACTTGATTTCGAATAGGTACCACCAGGGACACAGATTTGCCTGCGACAATGACAAAGAAGAGGTACTTCGTGAGCGACACATCTATGCCACCTGGACATTTTCCAGAAGCTCAACGATTTCCGTAGACGTTGGTTCAGCATGGTTCAGCTACACACGAGCAGGTGTATGCTGCCAGGCCGCTGCCTAGCTTTAAGTTTGGATGGCGCAACTTCACCCCTTTCATCAGGCCGTACACGCTCACGAGCGCACCCAAACAGCCCCAGCCGAGGCTTACAGAAAGCCCATACCAGCCTTTGCAGTCAGGGACGACGGCTTGAGTGTTTGCAACATGCTCTTCCGGCGTATGCGAGCATCTGCCAAGGCACCATGGAAAAATACCTTGGGAAAGCAAGTCAGGTTCAAGCCCTCATGCTGAAAAAAACAACCCAGCCTAGACCAGTCAGCACTCACTACCGGAAGCTGTCGGTAGCCAAAGACTTTTGACTTGTCAAAGCTGTGGCGCAGATCCCGGTACAGCGGCAAGAACCAGCAAAGCGAAAAGGTTTCGCGTTACCACTACTGTCTCGACCATAGCTCGGACATCCAGTAGGAATTGGAGAGGGCGAAGGCAGGCTTTGGAACTGGGCAAGCTCAGCAAATAATCTTTACGAAGTGATTTTACTAGTCTCCCTAAGCTGTTACCCTGAGTCAGATGTAGATGGGCACCGTCACACTGCGCAGCAATGGCTTTGAGATGCAACATGGCTGCAGCCTTTCATGTTCGATTCTTCTGCCTCACAAGAGAAGCCTCAGCACAGCTGAATTCAAGATCCGGACAGTCGGTGTGCCACAGTGCCCACAACGCCATTGCAAGGCCATCCATGCCTCATCCCAACACTGAACCCGTAAGTTGCCAGCACTAAACAGTTACAGTATCTTCTTGCAGGAGTTCCGGGGTAGTGACAATACGCACCCCAGTAAGTATCGATGATTGGGTGCCCGTTGTACCTGAACAATGACATTGTTGGACAGGTCTTGGCACGGAAGCCAAAAGCTTCTACGACCAGAACGCCTTCTGTCCTTCCAACGCTCCTTCATGGCCTCGCAGTAGAGACTGCTGCCGGACCCCAAGCGACCGATTTTCATGGCCTAATGAATCGGTGCCTCCCAAATCTGGAGCTCCGTCGACTTCCAGTCCCAGCTCGCTTCCTCTCACAGCTCGCGACGAACATGTCAAAGCGATGGCTCAAGATGAAGGGGCTTCGAGCTTCGCGACCGATGACCTACCAGTGGGGTCCCTATGGCTCAACCACAACTCCTTGGGGCTCGGTGGTGTGCAGGTCAGCAGCGCTCGGATTCGTCTCACCCCATCAGTTCTTCCACAACCTCGGTCACTTTTCCACGGCATCTTGCCCCACGGACCGGGCACACTGAATCCCGAAGGCAAGTTGAGTCTTGCACCCGCCATGTTTCTAAATGCAGCCAAGTCCTTGCCCATCATCTTTGGCAAAACTCTGCTCGCAGCATGCCCTGGAAGTTGCAGTATCAGTCGCTGCCTGGAAGCCACTTGCGAGGAACTCGGGAATGACCTGCAAGACGACCGGTGGATGCAATGCAGGTCTGGTAGAACACTTCATTGACTCACAGGGAAATGCTGTATAATGCAGCCTCGACTCGTTCAGAAGACACTGCGATAATAGGCGGAGCTTCTCATGGCAGGACCAAACGAGTCCCCGACACTGGCAATGAAGTCTTGAGATGCCTCGCTGCCAAGAGGAAAGCTAGCAGCCGCGGCGAGCCGCTGTTGACCACTTTTGGCCCTCCTGGGGCCCTGGCAGGTGAGAGGCCTTGGCTGTGCAGACGAATCGCCTGCGCCGGGCGCTTGCGCGGTTTCGGCTTGCGCCGGAGTCGATTTGCGAGCCGCGAGCCGTTGCGAGCCTTTGCAATGAAGAAGGCCATGAAGGCGCAGCAGGCGGCGGCATCACAACTGGGATGCCTGTATCACGTGAACAAGCCGAGTCGGCGCATCGCTTAAGATGTCACCATGTCACCGGTCCCGCGTGCACTTTCTTGCAGCTGCGACACGTTGCACGGCTTTGCAAGATTGCCTTTTCCATCGCCTCCAAAGTTTCAGTGATGGCCACAGATGCTAGGCGCTGCTAGGCGCAGGCAACAGACTGACAGACCAGCCTCGACAGGATTCAAGTAATAAGCAATTGGGACCTTTGTGGAGCACTCATATCATTGTGCCCATTCAAGGAACAGATGGCGGACCGGAGCCAGACGCATAATGGAGCCGTTGCCTGTGACCGACATCACAAACATAAACACTGCTCCTCTGTGCATGTACGGTGCATAGGAGAACTGGTGCCTGCATCATTGGTGACTGATCCGTATATCGGAGGCACCGAATGCAAACCGTCGCGAGCAGCCAACCGTTCGACCTCTGCCTGAAGTGACAGGCACGCTCGGTCCACCGTGTGGTCTAGGACTCAGCACTTGCCAAGAATGCGGCTAGAGACTTCGACACGTTGCCCCCAAGGCCGACTGACCTGCAGCTCGGGAAAGCTGAAAGCTGCCGTTGGCCAAGCGTTGAAGCCTTGTGCACATGTTTGGGAAATAACCCAATCCGGAATGATAGGCGCAATGTCATATCTTCACCACATGCGAGGACAAATGGAATGTGGCGGCTTTGAAAGGGCAACCCATCAACTCCTGGCCTACAACACTACACATTAAAAAGCTTCAGTAGTGGAGCACGCCAGATCTTGATGAGCAGACCGTATAAATTACGCTTGCTGCATGGGCCGGCGAGATGCTTTGTGAACACCTGGGCCCTGACGTGCGGTAGCGACGATGTCCATCATGACGGAAGGCATTGCAGTAGCCCTGAAACCACCTGGCAAGCGCAGCAACGAGTACTTGTAGATGCCAGAACTCACTCAAACAACGGTCCATCGTCAACAGTCAACAGTCGTCAACAGATCTCCCATGGCTTGAACACCCGGATAGAGCGACCACATGTGCCATCGGACTCGAACGTCAGCTCCGTTGTAGCCTGCACCGAACACAAAGCACGTAGCACCCCCAACGTGTCCCATCGACAGGCCGACCGGCCTTGAGAAACCAAAAGAGAATCGGCAAGGCCTTTGCAAGCGGAGCAAGTAGGAGGATGAAGACATGCGGGCGGTCCAGCAAAACAAAGGAGCCGACAGAGAGCCATACTGGTGTCATCCGTCCTTGTCACACACACTAGTGACAGTGGAAGCAGATTGGACGTTGAATCAGGCTGAGGACATCGCCACTGACCAGGCAGCAGTTGGAATTTGTTGTACCTCCATTGCAGAGCAGCGCAAAGCTCTTGAGGCTATGACTAAACCGAAACAAGTCAGAACGACGGGTTCCGATACTGGAGCTTGTCACCTGCACGACCAAACTGAAAACGACGGGCCATCGGTTGACCCACGCTGCAAATTATCCGCAGAAGGACTAGGCCCGGGCTTCGGGAAAACGAGACATCAGCTTGCACTGAAAACTTTCGACCACACGTCACCAGACACAAAAGCGAAACAAGGCTGGGCCATGGGGAGTCACTGGGTGAGTGCGAAAAGCGACTGGAAGGGATCCCGCCTCCGTGACTTCAGGGGTGAACAATGCAAACGAAGCAGTGAATACAGGACGACACTTGCACAAAACATCATGTCACGTGTGCTTAGCACTGAGCACGGCGGAACAAAACTGAGCAGTCAAGATATGAAAAAGGTTCACCGACACTAGCCGCAGAGCTAGCGTATTGAACCTGTGCGTTTCTGATCGCAGGCTTTGCTGAAGGCGCGAGAGGCCAGGCTGTTGCGGTTGAGTTTAAGTGACCTCTGCTCACTGCTCTTGATTGCATGTTGATTTCATACAAGTAGCTGTAGTGCTGCTGTCTAGCTGTACGGTCTTTCGCTCTCTGCCAACGGCATCCCTAGAAACGCAGTCTCAAGCTGTCCAGGCTCGCTGCTGGTCTCCATTGGTTCCTACCGCGTTTGGCAAGACACTGAGGCGGACTTCCGGAAGGACATCCGGTGTTGGTCGAAAAAAGCATATCAAGTAACGGTAACGTGTCTGCAAAGGCTAGCTGCAAAATAGTGTGCCCACTCACAGCAGCTCGAACTCTGGGATGCGGGCCGTACTCCTTCAGTCCTGCAAACACATGACAATGCGGCGAAGTGCTGCTTGTCACTCAACCCTGGGCCATCGACCCGGCGGAAGAACACATGGCCTGCAGTGGCGCAAAGCAGGCGAAAGGCCGCGTTTTGTTTTGCTTGGGGATGGACCGCCGCGCATCCGAGTATCTGACAAACCCAGCACATGTTTGTTGAAACCCCAGATGCACGATGTGCGACAAGGACGCTACCCTCCGAGGTGGTCAGGGAGAAGTTGGTTGACCGGCAGGAACTGCCCACGCATGGGACACAAGTCTTACACTGCAGCTTTGGAGTATCCTGCTTCCGGCTTGTGCCTCCAACGGAGCTCCCACAGCATCGCCGATGGCCAGCCTCAACCCATGGCTAACTCACCTACAATTACAACTTTTGTCCCTGCCACGCACGTCTCGCCAATGAATGCAAAACGGTGGCGAGTGAACAAATACGAGCCCACAAAAACCAGCGAGTGTCCAAAAAATAGGATTGGCTTGCCCCAGAACTTGAACCGTTTGCGTCAACATGTGGGTCTCTTGCCTGTTTCCCTGACGGTAAACGACTCAGACGAAATCGCTTCGCAAACTTTCCAAGGCTCGATCCCGAGCATCGAAGCCATGGCAGCCCCACCTCAGCTATGCGCCGAAGCCCGTTGCAGAGTGCAGAGCATTGGCTCCGCAGGTCGGTCGCTTACACGGCAGAATTGCAAACACGGGCGAGGTGTGCTGCAGGCGCCCCATCTTGGATGACAATTCTTGCGCATCATTCTGCACGGTTGTTTCACGGCTCACCGCCCTGTCTGTTAGATGTTTTCGTCATAGCCAGGCCGAACAGCTGCATGCCGTTTTTGTCTTTCAGGCTTGGTCGCTGTGTCACGACATGTGGCAGGACCTGGTCTGCGAGCAGCCACGACCCAGATCCAAGGGTTTCCAATCCAGAAAACAATACACTGGTACCATTTGAAAAGAAATGGAATTGTCAAGACTCGAACATGCCTTCGGAAAATTGATGGACCCTAGACTCCTGAACGCAACTCCAGCCCGTCTGTCTCTGCCTAGACCCGTCTCTGAAGGAAGGTTACGGCCATGGAGCTCGGGCTCACTCTTCATAGGCCGTCTCCCACAGGCTCGGGTAGGCACTGCGTTGATGCATCAAACCAGTCTGAATTACCAAGTAGTTGCCTCGATTTCGCCAGCCACAAAGCAGAAAAAGAAAGAGCCATTCCCCATGTAGACGCTCGATTTCGCAAGCCCCGCTCCAAACACACAACCGCGGCAGCACAACACAAAGCAAGTATTCTTTGTGTAAACGCTGGATTTCGCAAGCATCCGCTCAGGACACACATCAATGGCATCACAACACATCAAAACCAGCCATTCCCCATGCAGATGCGGGATTCCACAAGCAACCGAATACGTGATCATCCATAACAGCAGCCATTCCCCATGCACTGTCAAGCGTTAAAAACGTTGCATTTGTTGGGTTTGGTGCTTTCCCCGAAGGTGACGCATGCCACGACCGGGTCGCGGCAAAGTCCTTGCATTTGCTCCGTTCTGCAAGTACCAAAGTGGTTACAAAACACATATTGTTGGCATGTAGGCTCACTGCCACATGCCACCGTGAAAAAGCAGAAGTCGGCGTCAGGTCTTTTGACAGCTGGCCACTGCTGGCTAGAGGTACAAAGTCCACGACCGGATTCCGGATGTAGCTGCCAGCTGCACTACAATTGCAGTCCGCAAGAAAAGGCCGGGTGGGCGGGATGGGAGCTCGAAGACTCCCCATTGCACAAAAACTATTTGGCAGCTTACGGTGGAACCAAACGCACGACAAAACGTTCAACAGCTGCGCATGCCAGTGTCCTGCCCGTGTGATTCCTCAGTCTTGCATCACTTGTTTGGCACGCCCCTGCAACCACATCTCGTCACTCGTCACTGTTGGCATGTAGGCTCACTATCACTTGCCACCGTGAAGAGCATTCTCAGGCATGCCTCAGGGGAAGACCGCTCGTGACCGAGCTTACGCGAGGAGGCACAGGTCGCGGCCTCATTCCACCACAAAGCAGCTCCGAGTTCAGCCTCAAAACCCGTCAACGACGAAGCCCACCAGGCGCAGACCTCGCTTGCGATGAGCCCGGTTCTGCAGTAGAAGGCGTAAGTAGCCAGCTGTTTTGGAGCGAAACTGTAGAAAAGCTCTCCCACGCTTTCCACGGGATGGGGCATCAGCCGGACTTGACTCGGAAGGGATGTACCAGACGTGGCAAGAAGTCGCTGGCCAAGCACACGGCTGCCGTGGACCTCAAGACTCTTCGCAAAGCTCTGGCCGAGCTCCTCCCCTTGTTGATCGAGCCGATGGCTGCCTTGGCGTCCACCAGCACGACAGGACAGCGATGATGTCGCTGTGCGTTTCGAGCCACCCATTCTGAAGCCAACAAGACTCCATGGCACTCAAGCAGGCCGAATATGCTTGCTTGCGGGCTGCACAAAAATCACAGTCCGGAAATGGCCTTTCCGAAAAGGCAGCCTGTGTGAAGACCCAAGCCGTGGAACTTCAGGACCGTCACCATGCTCTGCGACAAGTCTGACGTAGGCGCCTCTGCGCTCAGCAAGCTTTCCCAGTCGCCGACCACAGCTTAAAGTGCTCACACCAAACCCGCTCCAGAGCAAGAAGCTCGTCCAAGAATTGGCCGTCCAGGCCGGCAGCCTGCAGAGGGGCCAGCGCCAGGGCTGTGAACAGCTACCCTTGCACACAGCATGGCAGCGGCTGCATGCTGTCTGGGTCTCCTCGAGTGGTGAAGGTGTAAACTTCGTCGAAGATACTAAGCATGCCGCGTTGCGGAAGGCAGAACCACTGCAGCACTCCGAGTGCTGACGCCACGGCCCGTGGACTTGCTCGCTCCTGACACAGAACATCGCACAAGCTTAGGACCATGTTAGCAAGTTTCGCTTCATTGGGCTCTACCACAGCCGGTGAGTTGCTGATATCGCATCCGAGGCCTGTCATGCTGCTCGCCAAAGAAACATCCTTAGCAGCATTCTTCTAGATCTCACGCCATTGAAAACGGAATCCAAGCGGTGCAGCGTCGCCTGAGCTTTGCTGGCCCCCTGTGGAAGAACAAGAGGTCGTCCATGCAAACATCACAGAGCTCCGATTGGTCTTGTGGCACATCATGTTCCAAGTTAAGGATTTGGTGTTCAAGCACTCCGGCCTTCAGCACACATCCCACAGAGCTCGCCTGTGCAATGCAACGCGACCAGCTAAAGCCCATGGACAGGGTGCAAGACTGTAGCTGGCAGCAGAGGTTTCCTGGGTAAAGCATCCGTCCGTGAAATTCATGATGTGCTTCCGACTGACCCCCACAGACAACAACTCACCAACGGTACAAGTAATCGGTGCTTGGCTGAACCACCCTCAAAGTAAGTGCTGGCATCGCGCTTGGACATACAAGACCTCTCCAGGCCGCAGCAGCAGATCCAAAAAAGGAGCTGGGATTTGCAAGCCTGCGCGGTGCAGGCGGGATTTCTGCGTGCTTCGACAGCAGCCAACCATCCCAAATCTTCCGCTGCCTGTCGCAAGTCTTTTTCGGCGCCGCAAACACGCCTGCTTGTCCTTGAACCGTGGGCCGCAGCCGCAGCTTTCCGCAGGTCAACTCGCGTGCTGTGAGCTTCAAGTATTCGCTGCACTCTTGGCCTTGAGGTCCCCTGGAAGTTGAAGCGTCCACATCGCCATGGAAAAATGTTGGTAAGATCAGACACCAATTCCCACAGTTCACGCGGCACCAGGAAAGATGGATCAGGCTTACCGCATCGGCACGAACTTTCTCATATCGGCAGCCGCTCCGTTGCTCAAACCTTCGGAAAGCACCAGCCCAAGCGAACTCCGAGCCCCAGCAGTGCTGAAGCCGGGCGAGAAAACGCTGCGTCCGCCGCCACGTGGTGCGGAAGCCTGTGCAGCGCCCAGGACAATTTGGCTCGGGCAATTCTAGGGTTTAGGGTTTCGGGGTGTCCATTCCCACCTACATGGACTTGCTGATTTGCGTGGCTGGTCGGAGGAAGGAGCATCGGGGAGAGATATGTGCTTGTAAGCTTGTAAGGGTAAATGTCCTGCCTCCTCGGATTCCTGCGTATCTTAAACACACCCCCTCATGTGGCGATCCCGGCTCATCATATATCTTAAACATGCCTCCTCATTTCGCGATTCTGATTCATCATAAATCTTAAACACGCCCCCCTCATTCGGCGATTCCGGTTCATCATATCTTAAGCACCCCCTCATTTGGCGATTCCGGCTCAACATATACATTAAACACGCCCCCTTACTTGGGCGATTCATCATATCTCTACAACACGCCCCCTCATTGGCGATTCCGGTTTACCATACATTTTAGACACGCCCCCCTACTTGGCGATTCCGGTTCATCATACATCTTAAACATGCTCCCTCATTTGGCGATTCCGGATTCATCATAAATCTTAATTAACATGCCTCCTCCTTTGGCGATTCCGGTCTCTCATATATCTAGAACACGCCTTCTCATTTGGCCTCTTGCTGTTCATAATATCTCTTAAGCACGCCTCTTCATTTGGCGATTCCGGTTCCTCATATATCTTCAACACGCCCCTTACATGGTTTGAGTCGTGATGGCGAGGCTTCACCATCACGGACGATTTCGAATAAAGCTGGACGCACACGTGTGCATGTTGGCAGTTTCTCGGATGTAAATGAATGGACGAACGGTATAAATACAAAATGGAGAACATTGGGATGATCCCATAAACGACAAACTTATGCGAAAGATTATCGACAACCATGAGACCAGGGGTGTTGCTTAGTATAATAATAATCGCGCAACCTGCTTGATGAGCTTACAACACGTGTATCATTTCGATGCCGGCCGCACGGAAGCGACCCTCGCTTAACAACCACTTAGTAGACGCAGTGCATCTTTGCTGTTTTCTGCCGCTGCTGCGCTTGGTGCTATGTCATGTATTCAGTTCAGGGTGGCACTGACATCATGTCAGATGAACGCAATCGAGCCGGTCATGCAGGCATGCTTGTCGAGGGGGTGGCGTTAATGGTCAACGTTCAACAACTTGCACCAAAACGTGAGATGTTTGCCCTGCTTGCTCGCGGATCGTATGTTCTGCAGGAGCTTGGTGTGCTTCTCCAGCGCACATCGTGTGTTGTCTGGCAAGTATCACTCATGGCGGCGATGTGGGGGAAACTGGCAATGGCCTTTCTATTCGCATATACTGCTATCAAGCGAGGCGGTCTGCTTCTCGGGGGATCATCCGGAAAACCCCTTCGGTAGATTTCTCGCGCCATGGCGGGGTTCATGGTCCAGCACTCGTCGTGCCAACGGTTGATCGGGATGGTGAGCTCAGCTCGCTCGGTAATCTTTGTTTCACATGGACTTCCAGGATTCCGCGAGCATTGCGGATGCTGCGGAGCTTAATGGGCGGGGGGGCGGGGGTCCGGTGTGGGTGCAGTGGCGCCGAGCCAACGGGGTAGTCATGTGGTGTGAGGTGTCGGGTCCCATGTGGTGCGAGGTGTCGGGTCCGGTTCGGTTTGGCACTGGCGGAGCGAGGAACTTGTTCTCTCACGGCCTATCTTGCGATGTGATGTGCCTCCATGCGAAGAGCCACATTGATTATCCGAATGCTCCCAAAGCTATATTTCTGGATCGGAGTGTCTGCATCCATACGGAAGGCTCATGGCTGCTGCGGGTCACTGTCAACTGCTTGACGGGCATGCTGGTATTGAAGACGACATGCGATGCAGACAGCATGCAAGCATGTGGCAAACCCCGAACTCTGCGAGAAAGCAAAGCCTGGTTGTGGTATGTTGTGGTCATTGCGATAGACAGTGCCGCAAGACATGTGGTTTCAGAACATCGACAAATCGCGGTTCCAAAGACGAGCCTACTCCAGAGCCGGACTTGCCTAGGGCCCACGTGAGGATACAAGCCATCCACAGAATGAAAGAGCATGTTACGTATGCTAACCAAGAAGATAGCCTGCATCAAGGGCATCAGAAGGTGCGCCAACATGAAACTCCATCAGTCTCGCCTCAAAGATGCCCAGCAAGGAGCTGCTTGCACTGTGCGTGTTAGACCCGCCCTCAAGCATCATCGGAGGGTTTCGGTGTGTCAGGTGCGGCTCAAAAACGGGAACAGTCACTTGCTTCGGGCACCTGCGCGGCCCACGCATAAATGGACTCTGCGATGTAAGCACACGATTAATTAAGAAATGATGCACTCAAGCCATCACTCAGTTCAGTGCAAGTATTCGCGCGGCATCAGTTTCGATGCAACGAGGAACGTGGCCATCCCCCAGGCCCGGTAGATTTGTATGTCGGACAAGTGGCGTTGGAGCTACGTGTAGACGACTGCAATTCGAGAGCAGCTATGGGAATGATGATGCCAATGTGCCACAAGCACAGGAAGCTGCAGTATCGCTATGGCCGCTGCAACCCTGGTTGTCAGCGGCGGCATCCGCCAGGAGCCTGCAAGCAGAACCTGCTGGCCTACTCATGCTTGCGATGCACAAGCTCGCCTCCAGCAGTCCTTCTCACCGCTCACCACCTGAGGGAGCCGAGCGGCACCAGGGATGCGAAATGGTCCGGACTCGCACATGTCGCCACATGCTGCCTTCTTGAGTCCGTCCTCAAGGGCACAACCGATGCTGGAAGCGAGCCTCTCAATGCTTGAAGGGCAAAACACACAGAGGTCCTCAAGCACAGAGAAGTCGGAGAAGTGCTCCCCCTGCACTCTGCATGCACTCTGCACTTGTCTCCCTTGAGCCCTCGGCCCTCGGCACTCAGGCCCTGGCTGTCCAAACAGTGTCCTCAGAGAGTCAAACACGTCTCAGACCTTCGACGTGTCTGGCCGGTGCGGCCCCGAGCTAGTCGCGCAAGACACACACTGCGCGGGTCTTCTGTCCAAGAGTTTCCTCGGACAAGAAGCAGTCATGTACCCCTCGTCTTAACATGTCTTAACACATGCAGGGCTCCATATTTCAGACAATGTCGTCTCACCTCAGTGCAGCCAGCACCACGTATGCTACCCAATTGCAAGAGGTTGGAAAGAAGCTGCAAACTCTGACCAAGTTCTGGGTTCGGTACACGATAGGTTCCTCTCAGCCTTGACACGGGAGCTCTTTGTGCCAAGAGCCTCGAATGAGTCTTCTTGGCTGCTTGAGGATCACAACGTAATGATCCAGATCACAAGCCAAGCTACTCTTTAGCTGAAGAGTCATGGGGTCGTCTCTGAGCACACTCAGCCAAGAGGTTACGGTTACCAGGTGGGGTGTCGATATGTCAATACTAACGGAATTTCGCTCAACTCCGAGTACATGACCGTGCATCCGGTGAATGGCCACCTGGCGACATCCAACAGGTATACCAGGATCTCCTTCTTGCTTGCTTGCTCAGCGTATGAGGAGATCCTTCTGTCGCCCTATCTTTGAACGCACACTTCTGGCTGCACCAGAAAGCAACAAGACACGCTAGGCGCACATGGCCACACGGTGGGCACCATGCTGGTCCAGATGCTTCGGCAAGCTTGAACAGATGTGCAAACGAGCTCACATCTCATGTGCATAATGACAGAAATCTGCTTCACAGCTCTGCACAGCCCCGCAAGCAAAGCTCAAGGAATCGAAAAAAGACTGCCTCCGACTGCTTCAGTTGGATGCTGCTGAGCCAAGCGGCACACAAAAGACAGGGTTTCGTGGTCTCGGCTGCACGGCAAGTCAACGTGTTGACGCATCTGTCTTTGCGTCAGTCTTTTGCCGCTTGGCGCCCTCGAACACGCTCCGAAAGACTTGCGGCAAGCGCTAAGGCCGCTAAGGGCGAAGGGCTTACGTGGGCCGGCCGCCCCATAAAGGGCCATTCATGGGCCGTTCTGTACTCTGCCCTAAGGACGTCGCCAAGATCTCTCACTTTGCGTTGGAGCCGGCCTTCCCGGCCTTCCGCTCCAGCTCCCTGCAAGGCTGCAGGTTTCTGCAACGGAAGGGCTCTGAGCCAGAACTTGGAAGCTCCAGCAAGTTCCGGGGCGCCTGATGGTCTGTTGACTCCTCTCGACAGCCTTCTCGATGACCGGCTGCGCACTTCGCATCGCCTTGCAAAAGGGGGCAAGTGCCGCTTCGATGACCTTCGGGGATCTTCGGGCCTCATTCAAGGCGCCGTGTGCTCTTCTCGAGGACTCTTGGGCAAACCGGCAAAAAGTAGGACTGCTCAGCAGCGCTTCCTGTGAAGGGCTTTCAACTGCAAGTATTACGTAGAGCGTGCCACTGTCCGGCCTTCGTGTACTTTGCAAGGTGCCCGCTTAGCAATGCTGCTAGCATTCCGGGAGGACTGACATGTGCAAATTCTCGCATGAAAAAATCGCAGTTCTAAGTACGGTGTGAACACATCGCAGTGCTGGCAGGGCCGACAGCTGTTCGTTCGCAGCTTGGTCATCTTGTGTTTGTGCCACCTAACCCCTGCTGTACAAATCTGGCACGGATGTGAAAGCAGACAAGGCCGAAATGCATGGTGCTTCATTCCTCAGTTGGGAAAGCATCTTTGAAGCCTGTACAACTTTTATGTGGACTGCACGTCCAACTCAAATCGTATGGCAGTTTGCCACGCCTTTGCTAAAGAAGAAGAGCGACAGCGCAAGATGTCAAGACCTGAGCCTAAGCCGTGTTTCGATGACTGCACACATCGTCATCAAACCCAAATCCGAGGACTTTGCAGAGCTACCGGTGATGGCCGAGATCCTGCCAGTTGTGCGCAAAATCTGCAGACAGTACTTCCAACATCTCCCATCCCAGCTGCCTCTCATTCTTGCCCTCCATCTTCCAGCGGTGCATCCACAGGTCTTCCAGCTGCTGCGTGGAAATGGCGTTGTGCACGGCTGCAGTGGCTGTCCCGAGAAAGAGCCAGAAAGTAGACCTGCTGCCGGCCGCTTTCGGTCATTGCGCGGCTTGAAATTCAAGACGCCGTCGATGCCCCCCCCTTCCGCCCTTCCCACACTTCTCACCTTGCCCACCCTTCCACCGGTCCTTCCCTCGCCGGTGTTCTTTCTTCCTGCAAGTTGTGCATTTTATATTCTTGTATCATACGTTTACGTTCCACTCGCTCTCAGCCCTTCGGCCGCCCTTCGGCCGCCCTTCGGCCCGCTTCCGTCAAGAAGTTTTCCAGTCCTCACCGCTTCAACTCCTGCCCTCCCTGCCCTTCGGCCGCCCTTCTTGCCCCTCTCCGTCTCTTTAGGTGCAGAGCCTGCTCCGTAAGCTGGGGATGGTCGAAGATTGAATCCATCTCGTCTGCCGAGCGAACTCGTTGAACTCGACCACGTCCTCAGAAACCCTCGCACTGGCAACTTTACAATGTGCCGGCACTATGCACATGCAAGCCTTGTCCAGAGGTGGCATCGTTGTGTTCGTAAACATCCATGTTCCTCAGCTCTATAAAGAAGAAGCGAATGCTGCTGAAACCTTTCCCTATCTGTCCTTCCGTGTGCCCCCTTTGGTTCACCAGCCCCACCCGATCTGTACAAGAGCCCTCTGCATTCTGTAACAGGCCGTTTCCAGCACTATTTCTGGCTTCGACGGACTCTAGTGCTACAAGTGCAAGCTCAGCAGTCCCCTCCAGCAATTCACTCAAGCCATGCCCAAGCCCGACGGCTTCACAGGTGGCCGCGAAGACAGCTTGAATGGCAGCATCACACTGCCACAGCGTGTCCAACCGTGCCACCAGTTGAACCGCACGCTCCCACTGTGAAGGTACCAGCCCGCAGGACATGGTGGCAGCGCTGCTTGCAATCAAATTCGCCTCGAGGCCTCCAGTTCGAATGACATGAAGCACGTGCAGAGGCTCTTGCCATCGATGTGCTTTCTGGCAAGCACTAGCCGCAGCTGCGCAGAGGATGCCATCCAGCTGAAGCCGGAAATCCAAACATTTTCCGAGCAGCCATAGCGCCAGATCCCACTTCTCGCCAGACTCACAAGAACTCACCGCTTCGCTCAGAACGAGAAGGCTGCCCGACTTCGACTTCTGATGAACTTCTTCATACTCCACCCACAGGCTCAGAGCCATCTCCCACTGATAGGCCCGTCGACATGCACGCATGAGGGCACCGTAGGTTAGATCGTTGGGTCGGAGATGTCGCGTTGAGGCTCTCAAGTCCGCAAACAAACACAGTGCCAGTTGCCACTGGCTTCCCGTTTGACAAGCACCGATGGCGCAGTTCACACATGCAAGGTCTAGCACCACACTCATACTTTCACTGCTGTGAAGGAGTCGAAGGCCGACCTCCCAACGGCCAGCTGCTTCACAAGCTGCAATGGCCGATCCCAAAGCGACTTCGTTGGCTTTTACCGCTGATGCGCACAGATCGAAGAAGAGGCAGAGGGCCCGCTGCCATTGCCCAGCACTGAGCCCCGTGCCACAGGCACTTTCTGCGGTGCTGCATGCATAGGATTCTGTTTCGAGCTTCTGGAGAGGCAGCTCCTCCAGCAGTGCAACTGCATGCTGCCAGTGGCCAGCTTTTCCGCAAGCACTCATCGCGGCACAGAAGATCTGCAAGTTCAATTTCCATCCTGCGGCTTCCGTCCGCTGAAGCAGGCCCAAGGCTGACAGCCATTGTTGACCACGCTCGCATGCAGTTATGGCAGCTCCCATAGTCACCAGATTGGGTAGCACAGCCAGACCATACATCTCCCGAAAAATGTCGATGGCTCGTTGCCACTGGCTTCCACAAACTGTGATGGCAGAGCTGCAGACGAACACGTTCATCTCCAGTCTCTGACTTGACACTTCGGCCAGAAGATGAAGGCCAGCCTGCCAGGCATCTGCACATGCAGATATTGCTGCACCGTAGGATACGATGTTCGGCTTCATCGTCTGCAACTTCATCGATTGCAACAGTCCCAAAACAGTAGCCCAGCGGTTTGCACGGGCACATGCACTCAAAACCGCATTCAACACGACAACATCTGGCGGCAAATGCAACGAGATGTCCTCGAGCAGCTGCAGAGCTTGGATCCAGCGATGCTGCTTCGCACACACCGAAATCTCACCAGAGCACAGCTTCAGTCTTTGCCGAGGAGGAAGTCCGGAACTGCATTCTGTGCTCATCTACTCGGAAACTGGGGCATCGCTTGCTGACGTCAGATGCAGCTGCGGACTTAAGACTTGGCAAGCTCAAATGACATTTGAGATTCGGAGGAGCATTGGGTTATCGTGCAGGAAGGTGTCGATCGCCAGCCAGAGGCAGCCAGTCACCGAAACTGTCACTGCATCTACTGTGGCCATGACATCATGCCGGAGTCTGGGAATGCGCAAGCAACACCAGCATCTGAATGCTGACCTACCGCCCATCGAGGGTCTGTCCGTTTGTGCGCGCTTCGGATCCGGGGTTGCCACCGTTCGTGACGTTTGACTGTTCAGTTTAACCTCAAGACTTTGCCAGCATAGATAAGGAAAGAGCACCACGACGACCATGACAACCACTAGCACCACTACCACCCGCTAAGATCAGGACGACCACGACGTCCAACCATGAGACACCACGAGGAGACCACGAGGAGGCCACGAGGAGACCACCCAGGGACCAGCAGGAGATCACCAGGAGATCGCGAACAAACCACCAGGAGACCACGGAGAATCGCAGACAACTTCCAGCGAGATGGAACGGCTTGATTGCAGCATGGGAAAATGCTGACAAACACTGGGTCATTCCCGGAACCCTCATGTGTAAAAACGGCTATTGTGTTAGATGCTTCTTGAATGACTTTGGTTCATTTGCCAGATATGTACCACGCTTATTGGGGACTCTCTAAACTGCAGGACCTGGTGGGATCTTCTGTTTGCAACTGCCACCGGCAACAATGAGATGGCCCAGAGCGCGGCCTCGCTTCGCTCTTGTTCACCTGTGGGCGCTGAGTTCAGCCCAGTCTCCCTTCATGGAGAAACGTCATCAAATCATAGGCAAACCTCGCTTGTCATCAAGATCACTGCAGTGGAATGAGACTTGAAAAGTGCTCGCCAGCGCCAAGCAGCTTGGAAGCCCCTGAATTCGGAGCTGGATCTTCGGAAGCCGGACGTCTGCCCCTCCGGAGAGTCCGGGGGAAGGAGTAAGAAACCAGAAGCCCTAGAAGCCCTAGAACATGGAAGCCATCAGACCTCTTGCATTTCGTCGCATGCATAAGGACCTCAGGACTCTTGCCGGCCGTTTTGCAAATCGCGCAGCCCTGAGATTCCTTTCAACCAAGGCACAGAGCAAACCCGTCTCTTCGACAGCAGCTTTCGGGCACCTGCCTGAAACTGTCGCCGGAGCTTCGAATCGTCGCGTGCTCGAAGGGGGCCAGTAATGGCTCTGAGGGCCGGACAAGTGTGTTTCGTTCAGCGCCGTTAACGCTCAACTTCAGAGCATCAATCTGCGGCCAGTTCGCAGGTACTTCGTCATCCAAAGCCACCTCCACGGCGGGTATTGTCACAACCTGCGCCCCCGCACATTGAAACATGGTCTGTCCATGACGTTCGATTCGAGTTCACTCAGAAGTAGAAACGCTCGTGCGTTGACTGCCTCGCGTCTGTCCTGCGATGGGAAATCGTAGTCATTCACGGTTGCCTTCAGGGGACATGAAACGTCCGATCAGGAGGCCGTCCGTCCTCATCTTACATAGGATCGTCAGCATCATGCATATTGCATAGATTTTTACGTTCTGCTCCTGGCCGTTGTGACCACGGAAGTGGATCAGCTCGGTTTGGCCAGTCATCTGCCCAAGTGCTGCATTGCGCACTTGCACAGATGCAGATAGGCCGTTCTCGGCCACACTCCTCGCTGCCGGATTATGACAACAAATGGCTACATACTGCTTGGACTTTGTTTGCAAGAACCTTGCGGCGTACTCTGCTGCTTTGGCTCTGTTGAAAAAGGGTGGCAGCATCGGGTAGTGGTTCGAAGGCAAGAGCCCTGGTCTGCACCCCAGCCAGGCCTAGGATTAGTCCGCTGCAGCCGCTGCATGCTGTGCATGACTTACATGACAGACAAGAGACGGAGGCTTGCGGATGCCCACAACGCGCAGTCGCCCAGGTGAGGGCCTGCCGCCAGACGACAGGACCCGACTGCAACTCCCTTACCGTGCACGGTTACGGCTGTGGCTCAGAGCGCAGATCCGAGGATGCTTCCCAATCTCAAAGGCTGCACTTACCCGGTTGCAGCCGTAATCATCGCCATTGTACGCTGGAGCTAGTGTGATAACAGGTGGGCTTCACTTGCACTCCTGCTGCTCTGAAGCAGCTCTCACGTGCTTTTTCCTGCCATCAGCAACTGCGTAGCAATGAGTACTCAAGGGGCCCCTAAGTTGAGCCA
>BGNK01005201.1:20947-42208 GCA_003297005.1 Symbiodinium sp. clade A Y106 | reverse complement strand
GGCCCCGCGATTTGAAATAATCAAAATAATTAAAACCACCGTCATTTAATTATTTTAATTATTTTAATTATTTCCTGGCCCCGCGAATTGAAATAATTAAAATAATTAAAATCACCGTCATTCAATTATTTTAATTATTTAATTATTTCAATTATTTCAATTATTTGAAAAGCCTTGGACTGGATCAAACTATCTTTTTAAATATTTTTTTTAATTATTTTAATTATTTCAATTCGCGGGGCCACAAAATAATCAAAATAATTAAAATAATCAAATAAACAGACCAAACAGAGCGTCAAATATACCCCAAAAGAGCGTCTCTCATATATATATACATATATATATATACGTATATATATATACGTATATGTATATGTATATGTATATGTATATGTATATGTATATGTATATGTATATGTATATGTATGTATATATATATATGCAGGTAGGTATGTATGTATGTATGCATGTGCGTATGTATGTACGTATGTACGTATGTACGTGCGTATGTATGTAGGCAGGCAGGCAGGCAGGCGAAAACACAAGTAGCCAGTACATATACAAGAGCATGCACTGCATGGGGTTCCACCTATCATTCGTTTTCGACAGCCGCACGCCATGAGCCTGCACCTGCAGCCACCGGTAACTGCAAGTGCTCCATCATACGCGGGTGAAGAGTAGTCTCCGCATGCGGACCCAATTAGCAGGTTCAAATTGCGCAGGATGGGCGGCCCCTCTAAGGGGGTTTGGGTCATGGGGGATGGATTCAGAGGAGAGCAAAGAGGTTCCCGGACATTTCCAGGAACCTCTGACAGCTTCGGCCGGGTCTGAGGCGAATTCTCTTGGTAGCAGAGGTAATTAGCTAGCATTAGCTGGTCTGAACGTCATGCCGCCATCTCAGTCCCAAGCCGCCTCAAGCCTCTACCCACACACTAAGCCTACTCTCCAATGTCCGTAAGCCCTCGACTTGCCAAGGCTTTAGACAGGGAATTGAGGACCCGGTCATCATGTCAGAGCAGCTCCGGTAGAGTCATCCACGTTCGTCTGTGCTTTGAAGTCCAAGCACTGGGCCTTTTATACTCTAAGCCCAGCTGCCTTGAGGACAAAAGGCTTCTCCAAGAACCACCTGAAAACATCCCCAAAACCCAAACTCCTAACGGTCCTAACCCCTACATCCCCAAATTCCTAAACCCGAAGCCCCAAATCCGATAGCCCTCAAGGATGGTGAGCGGTCGCGAATGATGGTCTTTTCCAAGAGGCAGAGTCCTCCGAGGAGCGAACTCACTGGAGATGCATCAACAAAAATTAGGTGCAGGGTTTAGGGTAGTGTGCTATAGAAAATTATAACACATTGTACTAGAATATGTTGCAACAATAGGCTCGTCCAACATAAGTTTGAGGTTCTGGATGTAGAACACAATTAAGATGAGGGTTTTGCTTCATGTTTAACACGTGAAATACATTTCTTTTGGCGTCGTCGCCGTTTTTTATAAGTATATTGATTACTCGGTCTATGGTAGAGGGTTTTGAATAGGTGGGGATTTAGCTGGTGCGAGGGTTTGGGCCGTTTACGAGGGAACCACGCTGTTAACCAAATCCTGAAGCCGTAAACAGCCCCGCCCCGCATAAGCAAGCCGTAAAAACCATCAAAATCCCGAGGTCCCAGAAAGTATTTCAACCCTATACCCTAAACCCCAGAACTTTCAACATCCTAAACCCCCAAACCCTAAGTCCATCCCCAAATGCAAGGAAGCGGAAGGATGAGCGGGAGGAGCGAGATAAGGAGGAGGCGGCCGAGTTCGAGATGCCACCTGGCTCTGGTGGGTTCAGGTTTTGGGCTTCCGGGTGGTATGTTTCGGATCTGATTTAAATTTTTGGGTTTCCGTTTCAGTTCAGGGGTTGAACGATGTGCAGGTTTTTGGGTTGCCTGAAACGGTGTTTCAACAAGTTCCGTTTTCCTGTGTCCGATTTTCTTTTTTGGTCGCATCGTCATTTACGACCTGCAGCGACAGCACGATGGGGTGGAGTTGAGGACGTCTGGGTCCCAGCATGAGGCTTCGCAATGTCTGGCCTAGGGCTCTTTCACGCATTTACAGGGATTCCAAGCCTGAATGAAAGACCATCAAGCTACCACAGGTGCTTCTTCCGACGCAGCTCTTGCTACAAGACTCACGTGGCTACTAAACCCTAAACCGCCTAAACCCTTGCAACGAGATCGAATCCTGGTGAAGTGACTTTGATGAAGCCATGTAGCACAGCGAGACGAATGGCCCTCACCTGACAAGCCCCAAGGAAGCTTGCCAACATCGTGGCGAAGCGTCCAGACAAGCGCCTGAAGTGGCTCCAGAAAGGCATGCTGCTGATCGGGAGGAGCGCTACTGGCTTCTGAGTTCCAAACCGTCACAGCATGTCGTTGTCATGATTTCTCGTTTACGTGCCAGTGCTCCTTTCTGAAGTGTGCAGAGCTATCCCTGAAGGTTTAGACTGCCATGGGATCCGAGGGAGGGGAGGGATGAGAGACTCTGCCACAGACCCTTATGCGGGGATTTTGCGTAAATGCTTTGCACAACTTGTCGGCTTCTTTCGACGACGCAAGGCAGTCTTGCAATCTCGCGGTGCTTTGTGGATTAAAGTGAGCCATCCTTCCTCATGGTTGGTTGCCCTAAAGGAAACAGCACCAGCTTTCGGTCACCCTTTAATTGCTCAGGAAGATGCTCAAAGCCTCGGATTTCTATGAACTGGTCATGGCCACGACCTCGAACGAAGTCTCTGTGATTTACCACGGAGTTAAGAAATTTTGCATCTTGTAGACACTAGGCTGAGACCCTGCCTTGCAGGGTGCGCCATCCAAGGACAAGGCTTTCATCTCAGATGCACCAGCCGAAGTTGGTGCCCCTGTCTCGTTGCTTGTGCTTTTATGCAGCCCAAAAGAGACTGCAATTCGATCGTAGATGTTCTTCAAACCCATGTATGTTCCAGGTTCTCGTGGGAGAGTTTCACATCGGAGTTCCAGTTATGAGACCGCGACAACCACATTATTGCCAGGTGCCAGGATGAAAGCGTCTATCCTCGCCAACCTCCACCTCTTCTCTTCCAAGCAGCAGAAGGCTTTGCAAAGTGACCCTCGGCTTTTCTTGGTGGGTAAAGCCTCGTCGGCCTGGCGTTGTAGCATCAGCCGCACTTGAGCAGCATAAGGAATCATGCCATTTCAACCAGCCACTTTGCTGCAGATCTGGCCCGGTCAGTGTACTTGGGTCCAGGGAACATCCAGGGCACACCCTCCCTCCGAAGTAAGGTCCCTGTCGCACTGTGGCAATGTAGTTGCAACGCTCAAGACTGATTAAAGAATCGTCCCTGAAAGCTTCAAGCCATCGTCACGCCCTTGCGGAAGCTGCGAGACTCGGAACTCTGGTGGGTATATTCTACTGGAAGTGAAGATTGAGGGTTATAGCCTGTTTTATCACAAAACGTTATTCAGGTTATTTTGCATTCCAGCACTCCCCAAGCCGATCAGCCCGAAGTCGATGAGGTTCTCGTCGGCCTCTTCGAAGGACACGCTGTGTCTCAAGCATGGGTGCCGCGTGCTCCTCATCTCGTTACGACTAGAGGCGGTTTAGGGTTTACGGTTTAGGGATTGGAAAGAAGCCCGAGGGCCATGGAGGTCATGACGAACGGGGTACTGACAGTGGCGACAATAGTGATGGTCATGGTGATATTGATTCTGATGTTGATGGTCAGGACGGTCGTGGCTGATATCCCTATGACAACTGCTACAGCCATGGTGGGTGACAAGATCGGTCTGTTTGTGTTCTGCTCTATCCTCCTATGTGATTCTGAGGAGATCGACGCTTTTGGCTAAAGCATGGCTATGAAAGAGGACTTTAGATAGGATGCATCACCATGGTACACGTAACGATGCAGTAGTCTGCCCGAATGCAAAGGGACATATAGTACCATGGAAGCTCGTGCCTTCCAATATGTACTACGCACTTTATGCTGTGCGAGTTTTTTTGCATGGCACCGGGTGCCAATAGGTCGGCAAAGAAACGGAGGAGTACCGGCAGTGGCAAACTGCTACAAAGGCTTTTTGTCTCTTCCCGGCCGTCAAAAACGTTACAGGGCTTGATACGTCGTTCTCATGTGCCTGCTCCCTCCAACCTTGGATGGTCAACATGACAGGACCGCTCTGCCAAGGAGCCCAAACGTCCCCCAGAGCGCGAAGGCAGGGACAAGACATGCTTTACTCTTGACATCTTCAGTTATTCTTCTTTTCCTATCATCTCATGATTCTGTACCCTGGACTCCTAGACAGTGTATCTGCATGGGTTCTTTTCTGTCTTGGACGTGGGGTCGCGGGATGCTGTTATCCAGCTGCATGAGACCTTTACTGTAAGACAGCTGCACAGTGATGTTAAACACATTGAACCTGCTTCGTGCCACACTTTTGTATGTAGTGTTCTCCGACCTGCAGTCCACGTGTGTGCTTCTTGCAGTTTTTGTTTTTCCCTGCCAATGCAGCCAGTTTGTTGCAGTTGCACGAAGCCTTGTCATGCATTCCGCACTTTGCTTGTACCTCCTTTTCTGGTCCTTTGCTGGTCGAGGCAGATGTCAGGGTCATAGGTCTCAGGTCCTCGGAGAGTTTGAGGACCCACGCGTCGCCTCGATTCACACATCAGGAAGCTAGAGCATGGTCTTTCACGATTGTGCCACAAGCTGTGATACGACACAAAGTTTTGGTCGTTGATGCCTTTGCAACTCTACGAGATGATTTTTCTGTGCCATGAAGCAAGAGATGCAGGCGGCGAGGGCAAGAAGAAGCCCCGCAAGCGCAGAGCAAAGGACGCGGTTGCAGCAGTGTTCGGTGATGCAACATCATCACCTCATCTTACACTTGTAGTCGTCATCGAGCGCAAGCATCCATACCATTCTTTGGGTTTAAGTGGCCGACCAACTATGGAGTGTGGATGTGATGTCTTTCAAGCTTCGTCGCTGCCTTGTGGAAGCCCTGCAAAGCCTCTAGTTCGAAGCTTTGGAATGACCCCCGAGACGTCTCCTTTCAGGATACTAGCATGGCCTGACCCAAACTGCGACCGGTGCTTGACAACCGCAGGATTCGAGGGGCAGCGAAGGCACTGCAAACCATGCGGAGTTCACGAGGGGCTGCTCGAAATTTGGGTTCTTCGACTTGCCGCTTTCGTCGCAGACCTCAGCAAAGTTCATGCTAATAGAGAAGCCTCAACCAAGATCCTAATTTAGCTTGAGGGCAAGCCTCGGCCTGCACAAGTAGCGGCAGGTGTGTATCTGTGTAGAGCAGTTCCTAAGCTGCCTTGCTTGGTGTAGATTGCGCAGTCCCCATAAATTGGCCCGACGACCGAACTCTTCAGGTTGTCTGGTTGAAAAACAGATCCGCCCGCAAAAGATCGCTAAGCACTGAAGCCCTGGCAGACGATGTGGATTCCCTGGACTCCCGGGCTCCGCCACCACGTCGCCCGCGGCGAGACGACCGGCGGGACGACCGGCGCGATGATCGCCGGGACGACAGGCGCGATGATCGCCGAGATGATCGGCGTGACGAGGAGAGCAACAGATGGAGGTTATCGCTGTTGAGGTTCGGACTAGGTTTCAGATCTTTGAACGGAGGGTTTGAGATCGTCTGACTGCCAGCGTCCTCCAACCGCAATGGGATGAGCGGAGCGAGCTCTGTGGCTGCTGCTGGTGGTACTGCTACTGCTGCTACTGCTGCTTCCACTACCACTACTACTACCACCACTACTACTACTACTACTACTACTTCTGCTACTACTACTACTGCTACTGCTACTGCTACTACTACTACTACTACTACTACTACTACTTCTACTACTGCTACTACTACCACCACCGCCACCACCACCACCACCACCACCACCGCCACCAGTGCCGTCGTCGTCGTTGGTGTCGTCGTCGTCGTGGTCGTCGTCGTAGTAGTAGTAGTAGCAGAGGCAGAAGTAATCAGCAGTAGCGGTCCCAATTGTAGTAATGGTGGTAATGGTAGTTCGTAGTGGAGGCAACAGGGGAAGGAGAAACATTAGCTAGCAGTCACAGAAGAGCAGGTGTCCACAGAAATGTCTGTTTGGCAAATGCTGGGAGACCCGAACGAGCTGATGTACAAGGGTCGGCTGCATGTTGTTGAAAATGCAGGATATCACAGATCAAGTCCAACTTGAAACCAGTGATGGGGTCCATGTGTACGCTTTGGCTGTCACCGGTCATTTGCGTTTGTGTCTCGCGATCCTCGAAGAAGGTTTAGGCATGGCCGCTTCCGTGTCGCTGGCTCAGGACAGAGACCGAGCTGACGACCGTCGCATCTACGCTCGTGGGGCGGCCGACGACGGCTACTGAGCAGGCATGTCTTTGAAGCAGGGCATGGGCTTGCACTGCAAGTACTCCGATCACGACAATCACAAATGATAACGATCGTAGCTGCCGTTGAAGCAATAAGGGAGAGGCTTAAGTCTGCAATCGGCAGGAGCCGTGGTGCCCGACTGAGAGCCGGTAGCTCCTGCCCGAAGCAGAACATGGGGGCTGCAGAGCTTCGAAAGGGGACCTGGGAGATTGGTAGGAGAAAAGTCTTCAGGATAGCTAAGGCTAAGGCTCCTGTTACAGTAACGCACGGAGAAGCCGTAAAGGCGGCAGATGCCGGCCTCGAGATCAGCAACAGCTGCTGCTTCTACTATCACTACTACCACTACTACTACCACCACACTGCTGCTGGCACTGCCGCTACCACTGCAACTGCTACTCTGCTGCTGCTGTTGCTGTTGCTATTTCTAGTGCTGCTGACACTGCTAGTGCTACTGCTACAACGACTACAACAAGATTCGTAGTCTCATGCCTACTGTGCAGCTACGTGTGTGCACAACTCTCTCCATGATTGCATTCAACCAGTATAGAGGATGCTTGTAATTTTCTAGTTCACTTGTGCTGTTGTTCAGAAGTTCAGATACGCCTTAGATTTCTGCCAAGAGGCCCCGGCGAGTTCGAGGGCGGAAGGTGATTGGTTCGGGGTTTGGGGATTTCGGGTTTGGAGTTTTAGGTTTTGCCCGGCACAGCCAAGGAAAGGTGGGACGAAACTTGTAGATGGGTAGAGTCGACAGCAGCATACGTGTCCATTTTCCACCTGAGCCCTTCCCGTTGTGCCTGCAAGTTACACCATGTAAAGTTGCAGGGGCTATTCAGGATAATCCACGATACCGATAGTGAATAGGACCGAATTAGGAAGATCAGTGCTTCAACCCAGCAAGCTGGGCTCGCTGCCTCTCTCTGTTGCCACGAGCACCGTGATGGTGATGATGTTCCGTGCGAAGGGCACAAGCAGGGAGCTGAATCTGGGTGCAATCGAGCAATGCCGGTGCCATGCAGATGGCTTAGGGCCTTAGGAGTACTGGGTCCGAAACTTGAATTTGTGGTCTCTTCTGTCCTTGAAGTCGGAATCTGAATATGAGCATACGCCGCCCGCCGTAGTCAACATGGCATTGGCAGCTCTAGGTGCCAAGATTTGCTTCACTTGGGCCCACTACGCGGCTACGCGGGGAGGTTAACAAATGGATCTACTTGTGGAGGGTCTCAGGCCGCAGGATTCCCAGATTCGCAACTTTAAAACCGTACGGGTAGTTGTGAAAATTATGGTCCCTTTTTGGGTACCCTAAATATTAGGTGCCGTACTATATTAGGGACCCAAAAAGTGACCATAATGTTGACAACCACCCATATGAGGACTGAGGGTTTCCATTTCTGTACCAGTACCAACTCAGCGATACAGCCCTGCGGAGTTTCTGTCGATAAGATACGCGAAAAAGGAACACAAAGGCTCCTAGCCCTTTGATGCATCAACCCGACAGCCCGCGTGCTCCGAACTCTGTGACCGGCATGACTTCACCTCCAAGCACCTTTGCAGTTTCTATGGAGAAAAAGGTGACTGAGCTGTTCCTATGCATGCTGATCCTCCGAAGCCCGAGCCAGCATCAAGTAAACTTTTCAAGATCACTACGGCTGCTGCTACTGCAGTGATTCTGACGACGGATACGGGGGACCTTCTGCCAAGCCCTAAACCCTATAAGTTTACGTGCCCTATAAACCCCTAAACAAACGTTAAAAGCCCCTACAAGCCGTGAATGAACCTTACAAGCCCTATGAGCCCTAGGCCCGTTAACCCTAACCCCTAAACCCTAAACCCTTAAACCCCTCATACCTTTACACTAATCCCTAAGCCCTAGTCCTTAAACCTTAAACCGTGCCTCCGAGGCGCCGAGTGCAGCCTCCCTGGCTCGTCAGGCTGAGGCTCCCTGCGAGCGAGCCGTGATGTAGGGTTTAGGGTTTAGTGTCGGGGCCTTCATGATTGGGGCCTTCATGATTGGAGTAGGGTCTTGGGGTATATGTTGGGTTCGCTGTCAAGGGGCCTTCATTATGCGATTGATTAGAATAGGGTTTGCGGGCGCAGTTTAGTGCAACTACATCTGGGAGTTGATGGTAGGAGACCCGCTCGTCCTGCCCTCGGGGCAGGACCTGTCACATCTGCGCATGAGGGGTCCGTCGTAGAGGATGGTTGTGCAGGAGTACTTAGTTGTGAGTCATTGTCGTGGTGTCACTACGACGTTGTCTTTCGCCTTGGTATCCTGGCTCTGAGCGTAGGCACTTGTGTGAGTGGCTGCACAGCCAGTCATGCTGGACTCCATGTGACCTGCTACAGGTCCGCCTGAGCGCACCAAACACAGAGGCCAAGGTGCGAACGATTTTCCAAGAGGGACGTCACTATGAGGGCCCTCTTTTTTTGCAGGGAGCAGCCGAGCGTGGAGACATGTTTCCGAAATTAGGGGTACCTTATTTTGGGGTCCTTATTATAATAAGGATCCTACTATTTGGGGTCCTTATAATAAGGATCCTACTATTTGGGGTACTATATTAGGGTCCCCTATTTTCCGAAACCGGCCCTGATGCTCGAGCTGGCCAGGCCTTTTGGACGTCAGATCAGCTTGGCAACCTCTCTTCGCGCAGTTCTCAGACTGGTGTTCCGTTTAGGGTTTAGGGTTTAGGTTGCAGGCTTCTAACTTTACGCAACCATGTGACAGCCATGAGTGCACTCTTCTCAGCCGCGGCGCAACACCTGTGGCTTTCTTAAGAGTTGCAGTGGGGGACCTTCTTTTCCATGGGTTTCGGCCAGCTCCTGGAGCTCAATAGGGCTTCAAAGGGCAGCCTCAACAAGTAGATTAAGGTTTCTGTAAGGGTTTCTCTACAGGATTGCAACGGATGATGTCTGCCGAAGCCGGAGCTTCCAGCGCCCCATCAGATCCCAAGCACACATCTCCCGCGACTCCTTACACCCTAAACCCTAAACCTGAACCCAAACTCCCTATTCACAAAAGGGTGCTTAAACAGAAAATTCCTCAAAGTACATGGAGCAGCTGGCAGTTTGGTTTTAGGTGCCTTGCCGCGGCCATGGGTCCTGCACCTCGCTGTGAATGGCCGGAGCCTTGCGCATTTTCTTCGCTACTAATACGGGTTCAGGGTTTCGGGCGACTTGTGCCCTAAACCCTGAACCCTAAACCCTATACCCCTAAACCCTAAACCCTAAACTCGGGTGTAGAGTCTGGGGTTGAGGGAAGATGTGGTCGACTTTCGAAGACCACTTCAGGTTGGCTGAACATGTCCGGAAGTTGGGAAGAGACAAACAGTGCCTTCAGCTTTGACGTTAGCATAGACGGGAAAGATCACAGCAGCAGTCGAAAGAAGCGACCAGCTGAAGATTGCGGCTGCAGCGATAGTCTTGATTGCTGTAGGTGCGTTCTATGTTTTCCTAACCACATACATATGGTCAGTAGTGTCGATTGTCGATGTTTAATCGCAAAATTCATTCGCCCGCTTACTCAGTAGGCCTTTGTGGACTGTGTTCACGTTAACCCGTTTGTGCGACCGTACCCAGCCCATCCCGTTTGTGCTGTCCTTCCAGGTCCGTCTTCTGTTCTTGGCCCGGCTAGCACAACCACGCGGATCTGCATCATGTGTGCAAACGACGCCTCGGGGCGGGGTCTGGGTTGTTGCCATCTTCCGCAAGTTCCATCGGTCCTTCGCCTTCCATTCCCCCCGCAGAGTTCTTGCTGTGATCCCACACCCCCCGTCTCGCACCGAGATCGGGGGTCTGGGATGTTGCCATCTTCCACAAGTTCCGTAGTTCTTTCATTCGCCTTCCACTTCCCGTGCGGGGTTCAAGCTGCGCTCACAGACCCCGTCTCGCACCGAGATTGGGGGTCGGGTTGTTGCCATCTTCCGCAACTCAGGTTTTTGCTGTAGTCCCAGACCCCTGTCATCGAGATTGGGTTGTCGCCATCTCCCGCAAGTTCTGTATGTCTTTCGCCTGCCTTTGCTTTACTCCCAGACCCCCCGTCTCGCACCGAGATTTGCGGTCTGGGTTGTTGACATCTTCTGCAAAGGTCTTTCGCATTCCTTTCCACGTTGCCGGGTTCTTGCTGTTATCAAGTCTCGCACCGAGATTGGGGGGCGGGGTCTGGGTTGTTGCCCTCTTCCTCAACTTCTGTAGGTGTTTCGCCTTCCATCCCCCGGGCAGGGTTCTTGCTGTACGTACTCCCAGTGCCGAGACTGGGGGCCTGCCCTGCGCAGTTGCAGTTCTCCGCAAATTTTGTAGCCTTTTTTAAGATTGCAGGATTCTTGACCCCCGGTCTCGCGCCGCCCAGCCCAGCAGAGCAGAGCAGAGCATAGCACAGCGTAACAAAAATATGTCATAGCATAGCGCAGCTCAACACGAGATCGCTACATAGCCTGAACATCACAACATAGCGTGTACTCACATCACTGAATACCAAAATATGAGCATGCATGCATCTGTGCCAACAACTAGGCCTGTCGCGTCGTCTACTATATGTTGAGAACTTTGCATCTCATGAG
Source organism: Symbiodinium sp. clade A Y106 (assembly GCA_003297005.1). Classification (NCBI taxonomy): domain Eukaryota; class Dinophyceae; order Suessiales; family Symbiodiniaceae; genus Symbiodinium; species Symbiodinium sp. clade A. The sequence continues at coordinate 31,270 of BGNK01005201.1, read as the reverse complement.
TCCTCGTATCTGATGTTCGTGTATCGTTATCACGCTGGTGGTAGCTGGTATGCTTTACTCATACCTAGATTGATATTGTCATCTGTGTACTCGTCCGTCCCGTCCGTGCGTCTATCTATCTGTCTCTCGCTGTCTCCAGCGATCTTTCTCTCTCTCTCTCTCTCTCGCCCCAAGGTCGCCGACCAGTGCCCAGTTCTATGGGCTGAGTGGGAGCCTGAAGGGAAGCATAGAAAGAGTTTTGAGGTCGTGGCAAAACCCTCTTACAGGCTTCCGGACAAATGATTTGGGGCTATCTGGCGATGCGTTCTGATGCGGGATCGTAGTCCGTCCGATCATGTCGAGCATTCCATGAGAGTTAGGATCAAGGCGCCGTCTCGAAGGCCAAGCTAGCAAACATGCGAACAGAGGAATGGGCTGGTAAATTTCGAGTTTCCTACTATCATTATAACAAATTAAAGAAAAGGAAAGTAGTGAATGGCCTGTGTTCTCTTGGTGCTTTGTTTAGTTGAATTAAAGCATGCCTCATTTTTCATTTTGTTACTTATGTTACCTGTAATTCGACTAAAGAAGCACAAAGAAAACCACAGGAGAAGGAAGACTGAATGAAGGGAAAGTGAACTAATTTGTAATGAAGGAAGTGAAGCACGGAATTAGCTCACATTTCCCTCGTTCTTTCGCTTCTTTTTGTGCTTTATTTTGGTTCTTTGGGTTATTTCTCGCGTTTCTCTTTCTCTCACTTGAAAATGACCCAAAGAGTGCAAAATAAGAGAGCAAAAACCAGGATTGAAGCAGAACAACTGAATTGCGAAGCCATCAGAAACAGCAGACTCACGGCAATTGAAGGCAAGAAATGCGCCTGCACTGTGCGTGATACTATGCTCCGTTCGCAGGCCATTGGCCACCAGCACGAAGCGTGGACGAGTGTGTCCGCTGCCAGGAAACAGAGCGGGCGAGTTCTGGATGTGGTCTGGCAAGAGTGATCTCAATCTGGGGCTGTTCGGAATCTGGCACTGTTCGGGCTTGACATCGCGAGTAAGAGGTTTGTCTTGAGCCTGCATTCTGCCAAGTCCAGATCGGTAAGGCTGCTTGCCCGTGGGGCCACATAGCCAATCCGAGCGTTGATAGACACACAGTTGGCGCACAACTTCTCCCCGGCAATGTATTTGTGCTGCACACAATCGCAAGGGTCAGCATGTGTTTTATCTCCGGGAGCTTTGCCTGTTGAAACAACTTAGCATGGGTCTCTGATCGGACATTCCTGGTGCAACCAGGCCATCTAGAATCTAGACTATAAGCATGACAAGTAGTAAGAGCAATCCAGGAGCAACACGTGCAATGAACATTGGAGGCTCGCAGAATTTCACAATTGCTTAATACAAACCTACAACCCACACACTACGTGTCGGGTTGAGGGAGTAGGGTTTAGGCCGTCAAAAACTCCTCCTGTTTGCACGGATGTGCTGCTCAGGTGGAAGCCTGCTGTCGCTCAGGCCCGCCCAAGTTAGTCGGGTTTCAAGAGACAGTTTTTGGATTCGTTGCAGTTTCCCAGAAGGGCTCTATGATCTCTAGTCTTTGCGAGGGCTTTAGGTTTCATGGAGATCTCATGCATGCACAGTGCGCTTGCACTGTACAGGCATGCAGGTGGAGATATTTCTGGCTTTCAACTTTGAGCATGGGCGGGGCGACAGCTTCTGCACCATGGGTTCGTTGAAGCTTTCAAACTGAATTAGGGATGGAATCGTGGTACTTCTTCTCAGCGGATATGTGATATGGCTCATCGCTTTCCAGATCCTGTACATCTCTCATAATAGATGCAGTGTAGTATAGGGGCCTTAATGATTAATTTCAATAGGGTTTGGGGGATATTATACAATCATTAATAATAAGGAACCCCCAAAACCTTATTCTAATTATAACGGCCCTTACACTCGATCGCCAAGAGCATGGCAGGTGCTGAGTGCTCCCTGTTCCAGTACCAGGTCGATCAAGGTGCCAATCATCCATCGGATTGGCCTTAGGATTTTTCTGGGTTTAGGGTTTAGGGTAGGGTCTCGGGCTGTGTACCCCCGATATACCTTGCCGCTTTCACGTGCACGCCCGCAGCTCTCTGAAATGGCGCAGCTAGAGGGGCCAAAATGGAGCGACTTCGAGGGCCGCAGCGCCTGTGTCACTGTGTGCAGCCTTTGTCAGAGTTTAGAAGATCCTCCATCATTTTCCGGCATCTTTCCCGGTATCTGTGAAAGCTTGTGTACCTTCTCTGTACTATGCCCCGTTGCTTGCGCAGTCATAGTCATCCCACGCATGTCGTCCTGTGCTTCTGAGCTGTTCTGTGCCATCATACTGTTTCTATCCGCACACGCATATGCCGTAGCCCTAATTGGTGCACGTTATGAACATGCCTGTTGTTGTCGTTTCCTTTTTGTAAGGCAAGGTCCCTTAGTCTCAGCCAGGCTGCTGGCTTGGGCGCTGGGAGGAGGCTCAGGCAGATGCACTGCGCCAACTTCCGGATTCCGCCAGCTCATTGAGGGTGTGTCGCGAGTGTGCACTGTCGGTTGGACCCAGAACGAGCAAAAGCGGGTGTACTGCACTTGTGACTCTGCTTATGTAAGTGCAACTATGCATGCATGTATGCAAAGGTGGATGCATGCCTGCCCGCTTCCGTGCATGCACACATATGGGAGTTGCCGAAAACAGGGGTCCCTTCTATTGGAGTCCTTATAGTAAGGATCCTGCTATTTAGGGTACTGTATTAGGGTTCTCCAATTTCGGAAACCTCCCATATCATTTAAGCTACCATAATAGGGATCTATAAGGGTTCCTTTAAGGGATCTATCAGGGTTCCTTTAAAGGATCTATAAGGGTTCCTTTTAAGGGTTTAGGGTCCCCCTATTTTCGGAAACTCCTGGGGCTCTTGCCTTGGTCCTGGCCGCAGCCCGTGGTGTCCGAGTTGACGTTCATCGGCGGCGCCCTTCCGTCACTGTTTGATTGGGGGGGTAATTGTAATAAGGAGCCCCCAAAATAGTATAAGAAATTATCACTGTTTGATTGGGGGTGTAATTTTAATAAGGAGCCCCCAAAATAGTAAAGGTAATTGTCACTGTTTGATTGGGGGTAATTATAATAAGGAGCCCCCAAAATAGTATAGGTAATTATCACTGTTTGATTGGGGGTAATCAGAATAAGGAGCCCCCAGAATAGTATAGGTAATTGTCACTGTTTGATTGGGGCTGGGAGTCAAAGGCAGAGGCATCGCCTGTGTGAGTTTATGAAACTAAATAGGGGGTTAGGGTTTAGAGTGTAGGGGTTTTGGGGGGCTGCTTGCAAACCACTTCGGGACTCTGCATCTCAGAGCTGGAAGTTAGGACTTGAGACAGGTCAAGGTGGCTTGAGCGGCCAGCAATATCGAGGCTCTCCGGATCAGCTTACTCCGGTTCTGTTTCCACAGGGGGACACGATCAAGACATCGAATGAGTTCTGAAACGAAGCTTTTTCCTCAGGACTGTACTTGCGCCGTCCAACAGTGTGTTGCCAGAGTTGTTGGAGTCGTCTGCGGATCACCATGAAATGTCGGCAGGAGGACGACTTCGTGTACTTGGAGATCCGGTCTGCACGGAGCACTGGGAGAAGAAGCACTTCTCCAAGCCAGCATCAAAAGAGCCTTCTTTGTGTGCTGTGTTCCGCGAGGGTGGTGGGTTTTCCTTGGGTTTTGGAAACCTCGAGTCAATTCTGAAGGAACCGCTCACACATAGGAAGTGCGCGAAAACGAGGCACCGAACTCTTTGAGCTGAATGCCAAACCGCCCTGCCAGGCTCGGAAGTCTGAGCACACTTGCCACAGCAGCCACAGCAACCTTTCATTGTGCAGTCCTCTTGATGGATTTCAACCAACTTCACTTTCTCATTCTAACTATCATGTCGGCAGTTGGTCTTTTCCCCCCCGAAAGCGCAAAGACCGAAAAGCGGAAGGTCGTGCTCGTGCTCACGTACACAAAACAAGGGCGACGCTGGAGTTGACGCTCGCAATCAGCCATATGGCCCAAAAGCTTGCTCTAGACTCTAGACCCAAGCTTGGTCCCTGCGGACTTTTCCCCAACCAGACCATGAACTCCAAGTTTTCAGAAGTGATCCTAAAATTAGCCATCTTTCCAAACATCTACCTTGAGCTTCATAAACTCGCGGAGCCTTGACCTCAAAGCCTCCAGGCTTTTCTCGAGCTTTGCAATGGCTCCTTGCAAGCGGACCCGGTCTTTTGTGGGGCACGCTGGGTGCGGTTCCAGCTTTGCAAGTGGAGCCTGCGAGTAATCGAACACTGAACCACTTTTGGGGGCGTTTCGCTAGCTATCCGCAATGACCAGGCTGGCCTTGCTCCTGGGATCGCTTGGCTTGGGCCGTTGGCCTGAGATATTCCGACTGAGACTCTTGGTCTTGCATGTACACGACTTGATGACCGTCATGATCAAAGCCTTCGTACAACTGCAGCACGACGCTCTTCCTTGCTGGGCTTACGGCTTGGGCAGGTGCTTGATGCAAGAATTGTGCTTTCTCAGGCCGCTTCGCAGGCTTCGTTTCTGCGCCTTCAGGGAAGAGCCGCTTGCCTTCAACAGCTGAAGGCTGGTGGCTTGCCTGGACTGGCCTCAGAAAAGTGAGCTTTGCGGTAACCCGTATAAGCCTGTAGTATGGCAGTATATCCCTTATAGTAGCCCTTGTTGTTGCTACGGTAGTAGTCTTATCTTTTAGAACTGAACCCTCAACCCTCCTAACTCCTAACCAATAATTTATGTAGCTCTACACCCCAACCCCTAAGCCTTACAGCCCTATACTAAACCCTAACCCGTATACGCCAAACCCTAACAACTTGGCATTCTGTCTTCTTGCGGGACTTGCGGGGAGGACAAGAACAGTCAAAAAGAACACCTTACAACCTTAAGCGTGGTCTTCCTACACCCTAACCCCAAAACCCATATAGTCCTACACAAAACTCTCAAACCCGTAAACCCTAAACCCTAACCCTAAACCTTAAAACCCTAAGCCCTTAAACCATAAACCCTAAAACCCCCTAAAACCCTAAAGCCCTTAAACCCTTAAGCCCTAAACTCTTAAACCCTCAAACCCCTAAACCCTTAAAACCTAAACCCTTATACCTTGAAGCCCAGTCTTCCAAGGCCCATCTCCCAGGGCGCCGCGTGCGGCGGCGGAGACCCCGGAGCTGAAGCTGTCCGAAGGCACTTGTGGGAGCGGAATTGCCATTGTCTTCAGGTTTAGGGTTTGGGTTTAGGGTTTAGGGTTTGGGTTTAGGGTTTAGGGTTTAGGGTTTGGGTTTAGGGTTTAGGGTTTAGGGTTCCGTATGGTTCCGTATTAGAAGTAGAATAACATTACACTATAATGTCAGCAGTATTGTAGTAGAAAAGTAGCAACACTGGTTTTTAGGTTCGTTTAGTATAGGTATATTATCATGTTGATTTTTTTATTATAGCCTATGAATATATACAGCTTTCAACCCGATCAGAAAAGGGTGGGGGCTATTGCTAGGGCGTGCTAGGGTTCTCCTGCTTGCCCAGGAGCATCTATGGGAAAACCATATAACTCTGCCCAGGCCTCATCCGTTCCCCAGAGCATCCATGGGCCAAAACCATGGTAACGTCCATCCAGGCCTCATCCGTTCCCCAGTGCATCCATGGGCCAAAACCATGATAACATCCACCCAGACATCACCCGTCCCCCGGAGCATCCATGGGTCAACCATGATAAGGTCCACCTAGACCTCATCCTTCTTTCCCCAACCGTGACGTTATCCCACCCAGGCCTCATCTTTTCCCCAGAGCATCTATGTGTCAACCGTCAGGTTATCCCATCCAGGCCTCATCCGTTTTCCAGCGCGTCCTAGGGCCAAAACCAAAACAACGTCCATCCAGACCTCATCGTTCCACAGTCCAGAATCCGTTCCCCGTAGCATCTGTAGGTCAACCGTGAGCATCCATGGGCCAACTATGATAACGTCCACGCAGACCTCGTCCTTTCCTCAGAGCATCCATTCGCCAACTGTGANAGCATCTGTAGGTCAACCGTGAGCATCCATGGGCCAACTATGATAACGTCCACGCAGACCTCGTCCTTTCCTCAGAGCATCCATTCGCCAACTGTGATATCGACCACCCAGACCTCTTCCGCTCAAAAAGCCAACGGCATATGTTACATCATGTGGCTGGGACTCGGGGCATAGACTGATGGCGGCAGACGTCCCACTTCCCTCGTCTTCCCATGCGAGGCCAATCCCTTTAAGATACCTCTCTGAGTTCGTGTGGAGATACCAACTGCCGCTTACGTAAGATTTCATCCAGGCTGGCTGACATTTCATGATTCGTCCTGCTGCTCTGATTTCCAGAAGAATTTCAAGAAGTATCATCGTATGTACACAAAACAACGGTTTTAGTGGATGTTTCGACACTACCCTATGCTTTCCTAATTCTCTGGTTGTCAACTTAGCCAAGGAGTTCCGAACACAAAGTGCCCAAAACCCGAGCGAAAAACATCTCGCATGCGTCAAGTCTCCAGGTTTTTTGCGCGCCTGCGACCTCCTATTAGGGGGTACTAGAAGGGTTATACTGTTACACTATACGGGTTGCTATTCGGGTGATTATGGGAGCTATTGTAACGGTCGCTGCGGTTTTACTCGAATAAGGGCTGCTACAAGGTAAGACTCCAGGGGAAGATGGGATATTTTTCCGATTTAGTAGAGGACGGCCAGAGAAACCCCTCGGCCGGTCTTGAAAAGGCCGTCAGCCGCCGTACGCAGTTCCCGACGTGCATGCGCGCCCAGGGGTCAGCCCTGTCCTCACATACTTCGGAGTAAATTCGATGAGCCTGGAGCCTTGGCAGCAAAGGCAAGCTTCCTGAAAGGACTACGGATCCTACCGGTTTGGGTCCCTACCAGAGGTTCTGTTTTGAATTCAACTCCGAAGGCGCGGCAAAGCCAAGCGAAAGCTTCATTGATTGGCTGCGCATCTGCATACCCTCCGCAGCAGCTAAAGCATTATAATGCAGAAGTGTATCAGCGAGTGCAGTCTACTCTAGCAACTAGAGCACAGAAGCGTAATCCCTCAGAGCACAGCATCAGCTCAAAGCGATCAGGAAATTGGCGAGCAGCGCCTGCTGATAGATCCACTGCTCGTGGGAAGCCTCGCAGCTGGGCTGTTGACAACAATCCGCCCTTGTCGGCCTTTCTGCTGGCTCTTGAAAGTAACAGGGGATGACTTGGGGCCTAAGAAGCTAGGGTCCCCTATTTTCTAAAGCTTTTTCTCCCCCTATTGGGATTGGGGCTTTTTGTACTTTGGAGTGTAAGGGCTTTGGGGGTTTTGGGTTCAAGTGCGAGAGTCTGCGAGGAGTTTTGCTTATCCTAAGCCTTCAGAGCCCTCAAAACCCTTACACCCTAAACCCCTTAAACCCAACCTCCCAAACCCAACACCCCTCAACCCCAAACCCCATGAGTTCCTTCAGCAGTTCCTACAAGGCTTCCTTTAAAGGGGACCCTACTATAGAACTCAAAAGTATCCTTGAGGGCTTTTATAGATTTCTATCAAGAGGTCCCCTTTACGGGCTCCCGGATACCCGGAAGCCCCAGGTCTTCTTCGGCCAGCGCTGGGCCTTCCGTGGCCGCTCCCGGGCAGAAGCTCTCCCAAAGCCCGAGGCAACGAGGGCTCAGGCTTCAGGGCTTCAGGGCTTAGGGTTTAGGGTTTAGGGTTTCGGGTTTAGGGTTTAGGGTTTAGGGCTTAGGGTTTCGGGTTTAGGGTTTAGGGTTTAGGGCTTAGGGTTTCGGGTTTAGGCTTAGGGTTGAAAAGTTTAGGGTTTTGGGCTCAGGCTTCAGGGCTTTACGTAGAGTTGCTTCGGGCTTTTTGGGCAATCCTAGTCTAAAACTGTTGGCGAACATGGACAAAGCTGTAAGTAAGGAACCTAGAACTGTGTCGTTATTCACCTAGAAAGCTCTGGAGGTGGATTCGGGGGCAGAGGTTTACGATGTTTGAAGCGTCCTCAGTGTAGTTGGAGGGCTTGTCAGGCTGTTTGGTTGCTTGGTCTGGGCAAGGGGAAAGAAGGGGCCCGTCTGTGGAAAGCAGGCCGAGGCAGAGGCAGTTATTTGCGGTTGCATTCCGTGGACTTATCAAAGCCCAAAGTCAGTTTTGTAGAGATCTGAAGCAGAGCCCGTGCCAGGACGTTGCAGACAGCTTTGATGCCATCGTGTTGGAGCCCTAGCTGATGTGGATGTAGGTCGTTCATTCGAGATCCGATGCATTGCCGCACAAGCTTCCCCGTTCCCAGCGGGGGCTTCCAGGGCATCTCGACTGCCTGTGCGGGGTATCTAGCTTTAGGAGCTCTCACGCCCCATCAGTGGACCGTGTATGGAGTTAGAATGCTGTGAGGCCATACAGTGCCATATAGGTATATGTATGACAATGTCTGTGCATATATATATATATGTATGTATGTATGTATGTCTCTGTGTGTGTGTGTATGTATGTGTGTGTGTGTGTGGAGTAATATCTATGTGTATGCATACATGCAGCGCCCAAGCATTGCTTGACATAGCGTCGACGAGGCCTGGCATTGGAAGGGCCGCTGGATTCTTCAGCCCAGATTTGACCTAGCCTAATTTGCAGACCTGAAGCCTGGCGTCGGTATATGACCCTGTGGCCATGCTGCATAGCAACTTCTGGCTAAACTCCGAGCATCCCTGTTGTCCCTTTTTAGTCACGCCATAGCATACTCGGAAAGTTCTTATACCCTAAGCCCTATACCCAAGGCTGACGCAAGGCCTGGACGACCACACGCATCGGCCGACTTTGGAGCGAGTGGACCGGAGGCCCAGCTTTGAGTTGAGGTCGGGCTTAGGGTCTGGTATTAGGGCTCTAGTTTCGTTAGGATTACGGAAACCTGATTCAGGACGCAAAGAAGTGTCTCTCGTCCTACAAGGATCATCCCTCTTGAAGTGTACTACTCGTTGTAGGAAGCATGGTCCCGCCAAGCGACGAGAAGGAAGTTCAGATGAGAAGGATATCGGTTTCAAAGGAAATCCTGGGAGCCCATCCAGCCAGGATGCCCATCATCGCCAATCCCAGTGCTGCCTCCGTGGTGAGTGCCATGGGCTTCCAAGGCCCGGAGACAAAGTAGGCATAGGGTTCAGGCATTGAGGATTTATTTCTTGTCTGTTCAACGCGCAGTGGGTAGTGAGACGCGGTCAGTTCAAGCTGAAGTACCGGAGTGCCGCACATATACGAGGGCGAGCTTTCGACGTATAATATATCCATGCCTGCGCGATGCACGTTTAGGGAACTTACTTGAACATGCCGTTGCCCTGAAGATGTTTCCGTTCTGCGGCCGGACGAGTGCCTCGCAGCAAGAAGTGTCCATGATGTTCCACGTGTTTTGCAGGATCGCGCTTGCTGATGTCTGGGTAAAGCAGAACAGGTAGTAGTGGACAGTGGAGAGCGGATTCCTGAACGCTTAGCAGCTCGCCCAGCATGGGTTCAGCAGAGTTGTCGCAGAAAAGAAGATTAATGAGCTGTACGCAGCCGACAAAAAGCGCTCACTATCTCAATAAAGCCCCCAATCAAAGTTATGCAGTATGGATGTTGGGGATTAGCTGCAAGAGTACTACGTTGCAAGGGCCTCGATTCCTGAGCAAAGAGCCCTGCCAATAAGAACCCTTGTCTCGGGAAGACTTGCCTCAAGCTTTATTAGTCTTGGGAGCCTCCTTTCACTTCAATGATCAATTCCCGATTCGTTTTTGTGGTTGCTGGGCTGGAGGTCTCTCTCCCGGGGGTCCCTGCGGCTCACGGCACTGCCCGGAAGTGTGGTTGGGCCGCCTTGGCAGGCAGGGGCATGGGTGAAATGTACAGGTATCTCAGCGTATATCTCTTCCTTTCTTTTCTTGCTTCCTTCCTTCCTCGCTTTCTTTCTTTCTTTCTCTCTTTCTTTTTTCGTCTCTCTCTGTGTTTCTTTTTTGCATCACCTCTTTCTGTCATTCTCTCCTTCTTTCGTTCTCTCCGTCTGTCTCTCCCTCTGTCTGTCCATCTGTCTCTCCCCTCTCCCCTCCCTCCCTCCCCCTCTCTCTCTCTCTACTCTGTAACCATACGTAGATATCTATAGGCTATAGAAGAAAACTAGACAAAAGTGAGTTCAAGTACAAACAGTGCACAGTGTACATGCATGACTACATACATGCATACGTACATACGCACGCACATCCTTGCGTGTATTAATTCATTCATTCCTTTCTTCCTTCTTCCTCCCCTTCCCCTTCCCCTTCCCCCTTCCCCCTCCCCCTTCCCCTTCC
>BGNK01005201.1:0-19029 GCA_003297005.1 Symbiodinium sp. clade A Y106 | reverse complement strand
CCCCCCCCCCCCCCCCCCCCCCCCCCCCCCCCCCCCCCCCCCCCCCCCCCCCCCGCCGAGGGGGGGGGGGGGGGGGGGCTGGGAACGCCAGACGCCTGACCATATAGGTATATATGTAAAAAGGTATATATGTATATATGTAAAAATGTAAAAATGTAACAGTGTAAAAATGTATATATGTATAAAAGTATATGTGTATATATGTTTTTACATATAGAAATGTACGTATGTATATACGTATATATGTATATATGTCTATATGTATATATGTATATATGTATACATGTGTGTTTATATGTCTGTATGTCTGTCTGTATGTGTGTATGTGTGTACATATGTATGTATGTATGTATGTACGTTTTTCTTATTGCTAGTCTTTATGACACGTATATAATACGTCTGCATTTCAATACATGTTGATATTTTTCTGCACGTGTCTATCTGTCTGTCTGTCTATCTATCTGTCTGCCTGTCTGGGCGAATCGAGGGGCCGTTCGTTTGTAGACGTCGTGGGTTTGTAGGCGTTGCCTCAAGTTCACACAGAGTTCTCGTGCTCAGCTTTCACACAAGGGCTTCGGTGCCCGATTCTAGCTAGACCATGTTTGCAAGGATCCTGAAAACGGATATGTGTGGGGCTCGGCTGTGGCGAAAGTGTGATCTCATGTTTGCCTGCCTGAGCGATGTGATGTTGCAGCAGATGGTCCTGACTTCGATTTGCTGCCTGAGGTGTTCACCGACACGCGGCCCGGTGGACTCTCTGTAGGCCTCTGCCAAACGCCTTTCAACAGCTAGACGTGAGAAACCTGAAGCGTGAGCTGGTTTTCCCCTGCGTCGACCACCAACCCAACAATCGATGCTGCGATACCCCCAAACCCCGAGACCCTGAAACCTAGATCCTAGACCAAAGCCCCCAACACCTAAGCCCTAAACCCTAAGACCTAAACCCTACTCATACCCCAATACCCCAATCCCCTAATACCCCAATACCCTAATACCCTCATCCCCTAGTACCCCAATACCCCAATCCCCTCATACCCCGATCCCCCAATCCCCTAATACCCTAATAACCCCCAAGGCCTCACTCCTAAAGCTTCAGCTGCGGCGAGGCCTGGAGCCTCATGGCAACTTTCTCGGCCCGGCACTTGGTACGCCAGGGCCCCGGGAAAGATTCTCCGGTTTCCTCAGCTTCGGGAATTTTTAGGGCAGAAGAGTTTCTGTTTTTTGGCCTTTTCTTGCGCTCCCCAAGCCTTGAGTCGTAAACCTGCGATGGGCACTGGACGAAGCCGAGGTCCTTTCAGCGACTCCCGGCACCGCCTGCGCAGAGCGTGGATGCGCTCATTCTGCCGCTGACGTCACAGGTCATCTCCGGCTACAGGCAGGCATCGCCCCGACTTTGCAGCTCTTTGGTCAACATTCTCCGCCTTGCTGTCAGGTTAGTGAACGGCGTGGAAGAGGCTGCCAACACACTGGAAGCGCTGACACTGGGATTGGAACCTATTGGGCCTCTCCTGCATCGTCTCATCAGGGCCCTGTATACAATATACCTCGTGTACTAGCACTGTACTACAGCGTGGTGAAGGCCTAGGATGGAACATGAACCGGAGCTTGAAGAGCAATCAGGAGCTGGCTGTACCAAGAAGTAAAAACTGGCGTCGACGACGTCGGGCTTCTATGCCCTTCATTGAGGCTCCGAGCTGCAGCCCTGATATATAAACCTACTTCTGTAGCTCATGAAGTTAAAGAGTGGTGTAGAAAGCCTAGAGCTCTTCCTCTCCGAGTTTCCGATGCCAACCTAGGACTCCGGTTCCGAGATATCTCCTGCCGCTGCGAAACGGTGAGCTCGATGCCGAAGGTGCGATTGGAGTCGGGTCGAATTTGTTAACACATGTCCAGTATCTCACTGCCACAGCAGTGATTGTGGGTGGATCTCAGGATATCAGGTGCATGTGCAGATGTGTCAACAGTGGCAACAGTCACGCAGTCTGGCTTGGCCACAGTGCTGGATCCAGGTGTCCTGGCAGAGAGCCTGGAGAAGGAGGGTGGCGTCCAGGAGAGATGTCGATGCAACTTTGTAGGAAATGACACATGCGAGAAAACGGCATTGAACAAGAGTACCTAAACTGTAGACTGTGCAGCGCTATCCCTATGCAAGCGCCCCGAGCAATTCCCGTGCACCCTAATGTAGGTGCCGTAATATTGATTACCTATACTATTTTGGGGGTTCCTTACCGTAATTATAGTATAATATACACCAAAACCCTATTCTAATTTATTAAGGCCCCTATATTATTTTCCGAGTCCAACCAGGACTTTCTGCGATTGCAGGGCGAGCGGCCGAAGCTGAGCTCGGTGGAGTTGCTCGCGCCCTGGTTTAGAGTTTAATGTAGGAACCTGATTGAGAAACCCTGGGCCTATAACCCCCAAAATAGTAGGATTCATATAAGGAACCCTAATAAAGGCCCAAGGTTTCTTAATCAGGTTCCTACATGAGACAGTTTAGGTTTTGGGAGTTACGGTTTAGGGGAATCGGTAGAGGGTTTACAGAATGGTTTCTGGGTTTATGTGCGATTCATAGTTCATTAAGCATTTGATGAGTTGATGATGTAAGAGTCGTGCTCATGTCGTAGAGGCATCTGGGCTTCTGTTCTAAACGGGGAGTTTTACTGCTGGCTTCGGCACTATCCTCCTAGCCAAACCAAGAATCCCAGTGGCCAGCAGCTCGTATGCCAATTGGTACAAAGTGCGCCTAAGCAAGCCACATTCGCTGTACAAGCTGACATGTTGTTAGCATACACTACAAGACAAACGGCATTTGGTCCTGTGCAAATGCCGCTTCATTGCATACTCCACACGTGTATCCAGCATTCAATGCCATGCAGCATCATGCTGTCACAGCGACTGAAGCTTTATTTGTGCCTTCCAGCCATGTTTGTATCCAGCCGATACATTTAACGTGGATGTGACACCGGATGTGCTTTCGTTTTTTGTGATCAGTGCTTGGAACTTTGATTCGATGATGCATTGCCAATTTCACCATGCGAGGACGTCACTCCCGGCCACCCCTTGCACATCCGGTCGCAGAGGAATGTGAAGATGCCAGCGGCATCCTAGAACTCAGCAACGTCAGGCAAGAGCCATTTGATTCGTGTTCGCTCCCGCTTTTGATCGTAAGCAGGAACAGATGGTACAGTGCATGCAGAACTCCCAGGAGCCATTGCACAAAGGCATGGTTGCCTGCGACATAGAGCCGACGACCCCTTAGTCGGTTCGGACGTTTTTCCTGGCAGTGGCAAGCAAATCTCTTTGCCACAGCCAGCCATTTTCTGCGGCGGCCGCCTCTTTAGAAAACTGAGCATGGACACAATATCTTAAATCATATACATATGTTTATATCAGATTGTTTGCTATATAAACCCGTGCGATGTCTCGGAACACTTCGACCTCGAAACTGAACTTTCCTCATCATTGCAGCGGTCTCGATTTGTAGAGTTACCGAAATGTTCTAGTTGAAACTCCAAAACACCCCAAGCAGACTTAAAGCCTTCAGACACCTAAATGCAACAAATTTGGCTCAAGAGTTTTGGGCTTAGGGCAGCCCTCCAAGAAGCGGTGTGGCTTCCGGCAGATCGGAGCTCAGAGCCCGTCAGATTGTCGCGTTGGTGATTTAGGGGCTTTATTTGATATAGTTGTCGTATAATATACCCCATAACCCTATTCTAATCACTAGAGCCCCTATATTGATGTGATTAGTGATTAGGACCGCAAAGTAGTTTAGTATTAGACACAAGTAATAAGGAGTGGGGAAGTAACAAGAAAGCCATAGCTTTCCTCTCTAGGGCTTGAGGGGTCTTGACTTTCGGCGCTTCGTGGTTGAGGTTTGGGCATATGTGGGCGGGATCGGCATCATGGCAAGGGTGGCAGGGACATGGTAGTGTTGTCGGCGCAGCTGTGGGTCTTTGATGCTTGGATCTCTCATTCGAAGCTTCCGGAGGGCGTGCCTTACGAGAGGAGAGCGGCGAGCGCTACAGCTTTCGGGATGGTCATCATAATCATCATCATCATCATCATTACTTTCATCGTTATCATCATCTTTATCTTCAGCATCCTCATCATTATCATCATTTACATCGTCTCCATCATGACCCGTCTCCATCATGACTTCGCAAACATACTGCAACCGTCGTCATCATGTCTAGTGCCAGAATGATTATCAGCAGCATCGGCATCAATCAACATCATGTTCTTTTATCATGTTTACCGTATCTTCTTCTTGCATCATCGCCATCGTCACCGCCGTCATCAGCTGCCCAGTTATGGCTGCATGCAGTAGAGCCACAGTTGCAGAAATTCTGATGATGCCAAGAGTCCGAGGCCCACACGCAGCTGTGTAGAAGCATGCCGAGTGAAGTATCGTCGGCGAGAGGGCTGGCAGTGTGACATGATCTTGCAAGCACACAGCAGTCTTACGACAGACGAATCCTGTGGATGCTTATATTGCTTTCTCAGGAGGGCCCTCCACAAGGGCGGCCAGCATGGAGGGCGTTCAGCAGCATCAGATGAAGCCCGAGGGCAAAGGCCGTGCAGGGTGCGAGATTGCATGCCAGCCTGGGCGCCCACAGTGCGGGTCTGTCTCCGTGGCCTTTCTGACTAAAGCTGACTTTGCATGGATACCGAAGTTGAAGGAAACCTGATTAGCAGCCACGTCAGGCCCCGGACGTTGACTTCTAGTACTGGCATGATTCTTACTAGCAGTGCCATTTGTGTTGTTATCGTTATTAGATTTGTTAGTCGTATGATTAAGTTAAGTTGTTACTATTACTGTTACTATTGTTATCATTAGTAGTACTATTGGTATGATGATTATTATGACGTATGATGACTCTTATCATTATTACGGGTTGCTTTCCTGAAGACCCTTTTGCCCTCGCAGGCTGGGGAGGTGGCAGCTCCTGGGGGGGCAACTGGGGCAAGGGCTGGGGCAACTTGGCTGAAGTTGAGGGTTTAGGGTTTAGGTGAGGTCCGCGTCTAGGCCGTGTAGGGTTCTACTTGTAGAATGTTCTGGAACTTGCGGTAGGCTATGTAGTTGAGCACAACTTGGCCATTCGGCTTCCTCTGCTGTGATGGTTTTTGTCTTTTTCAGGGGTTCTTTCGAGTTGCAACCGATTGGAAGTCAGTGCACGTGAGACGGGTGGAGGAGCTTGTGGCCTACGAAGCTCAGATGCGGGAGAGGAGGGATATCGCAATTCAGAGGGCAGATCTGATGGCATGTAGCAAGCCGTAGGCATCTTTCCTTGACCGCGAAGATGAAACAAGCTCCTAACGCTAGTACTTCTAGCGGCAGTACTGCGCCACTACGTTACTGCTGCTGCTGTTGATGAGGACGAATGCAGCTATCGTCCTTGCTACGAGTAATATTCCTGTTGAATCTGGAACCCAAACCTCCAAGTCTGTGGCCGCACAGCCTGAAGATTAAGTCCGGCCCTGCCGGAGGCAAGGGCTGGGGCGGCTCCAAAGGTGCTCGCATTCACGGCTGAGCATTTCAACTGCTAGTTTTTCCGGGATGGAAAGCTCTAGTGGTTCAAGCATCTTTCGAGCTTTTTGAGCCTTGTCTGTCAGAGTCAGCATAGGTGACTAGAGGTTGAGGACTTGCTGCCTGCTTCAGTTCCCGCTTCGCCTGGGGGTGTGCTTGCGGCTGCCGTAGGATTCTAGATGGAGCTCTAAGCACGAGTCGTCATCGTAAGTAATTGCGTAGTCATTATTACGTTTTCTATGCGTGATGCCTTGCATACCAAGTGCTATGATTACACTCTTTCAGGCTCAGCGATGCTCTGAAACCTGAACCCCAAAGCCCGATGGATTGATGCTTGCCAGGTGGATTCTTTGGAGGGCTCAAAGGTGGCATGAAAGGCAGCTGGGGCAAAGATAAGGCCGGCCGTGAGGTCTCTGCAAACCGCAAGCCAAGGCAGCATATGCATCAATACTTGTGTGTACATATATACACATACGTACAAAATATACACATACGTATACACATACAGATACATATACACTCATATGCATATACACATACATACACATATACATTTACATAGACATAAGCACATGCAGGCATAAAGACATGCATATATGACATACACTCAGATTCGCGGATGTCGGCTTACTTCGTACTGCATTATATGATGATGTGCTACTTCTGGACTTGTCATGTGGCTTTTCTGAGACATCTGAACGCTGCACTTGGAGAGCACATTCCCAGGACAAGAAGCAGCATCGTAGCTCAATAGATGCCATAGATGCACCTTGCAGCCTGACGTGACCAGGAAGAGGGCAGAAACGGTCTCAAACCCAAACTCCACCACCCAAAACCGCAAAGCCTGAACTCTAAATCAGGGAAAGAGCAAGATGAAGTGGCCAAGTGGCCCCAACCTCTCGCGGGCACGGATATCGACCGAGCCCGTGACGGGTGAGGTTGTGGAGTGGAAAGGCGACCCGGCGGAAAATCTGAAGGACGGTTTGTGGGTTCCGGCGGTAGGCCTGTGGACTGGACTTCAACGAGTGCTTGGCACCAGAAAGTCACTCAGAGTTTCGGTGTCCCTTTCAGGCAAGTATGGCTGGATACAACCCACGGTGCCCGTGGAGCATCCTATGTCAGACAAGCATCAGGCCTGGAATGGGGTCTTGGGGGCACGGAAGGGATGATGAGGATGTCCCTCACCCCAGGGCACTCTTTACCGAGCTCCTAAACCCCGGACCCTTGTTTGAGGCGGAGCCCCTGAAGTCCCAAGCTTTGAAAATTCCCTGACAGGGAAGAATCTATGCTGCTTGGCTGAAGTTTCCTGGACAAGCCCTTGTGCCTCGGGTTCGGTAGAGTAGGCGTATACCGCATCTCCTTACAAACACAAAGATGCGCAAACAGCAGTATGCACCAAAAAGTCTGAAATGTAAGGTAGGGAAGCTTAGACTTTTCCTTGATACAGTCTGTTGTTGCGAACGCAAGAGCACTTTCATGGCTCAAACGCCGGCATATTTCCAAACGTTACTTATTCAAACTTTACTATATTCTACATTCTTCCTTCAGAGTTCCTTATAGTTAAACTATATTCTACATTATTTATTAGGGGTTCCTTGACATATTTATACTAACATTGTATCCCCCGAGTTGGCTTCGAGGAGGCTTCGGCGAGCAAAGGGCAAGGCCCGACATCCGAGCGCTGAGGTCAGTATGAGCGATCTTCAGGGTGGCCTGGAGGTGCCCTCCCAAAGCTGCAGGGCTCTAGGGTGCGGGGTGTAGGATTTGGGGTCAGGTTGAAGGGTCATCGCAGGAATTCGGAAACAACTCCAGCTTTCGACACTGCGCTCGCAGTCAGGGTCTGCGTTTGAGGACTTGGCTCTCGACCAGGTCGAGAAAGGACTCACTTAAGGGCCTACTGCGGAACATCCCACATGTTCTCACCGCAAGATTTCGGGAGCTTGAGCCTGCAGTCCTCAAGCCGGCAACATGTTTCGTCCTCTTGTCTCCACTCTGGCTCTTCCTGCTGTTGCTCAACTGCTGAGTTCGATATCCGTAAGTACTGATGACATAATCACCTATGCCCTGATCCCGTTTTCCCAGGTTTCTGGGATCTGTCTGTCAAACGAACACATGGACAGCAAAGATCTTCATCAGTTGTGGAAAGTGCACCGAAGCTTGCCCTTTAGCCGAAATCTGGACCCAGCCTCCTGCATCCCCGAAACCCTGGACCCTTTGAGGTGATAAAAACCCTGCGCCCTAAGGCCTAAACCTCAACACTTAGCCCGAAGCCCTGAACCCTAAACCCTAAACCCTAAACCCTAAACCCTAAACCCTACTGTCCCGAAACGTCCTCCGAAATCTGAGCCTCAGGCCCTGACGGTAGGGAGCCTCTGCCAGTTCCATCTCTTCCAGGACCTTGGGGTTCGAGCTGGCAGAGTCTTCGAAGGGGAGTCACAAGTTTGGGTTTAAGTTTGGGAATTGGCATAGGCATTATGAATCTTAGTAAATGTAGGGATATTGTGTATATATATATACACATGTGTATCTGTGTGTATATATATATGTATCTATTTGTATATGTGTGTATGTATGTATATATATATGTGTATATATGTGTATATATGGTTATGTATATGTATATGAATATGTGTATGTGTATTCGTATGTGCAGGTGTATGTACATGTACATCTGTCGATGCTATGTCTGCGCCTATGTCGATGTTTATGTCTAGCATATCTGATATGTGTAGGTGTATGCTTATTCGTATGTGTATTTACATCTATACCTGTCTATGCCTGTGATTCTGCGTATGTGCATGTATATGTATATCTCGATGAGAAAGTGTGTGTACTTATACATACACCTACATGCATAAGCACAAGGTATACACATACAGATACATACAACGTAGACATATGCTCGTATACATATATGTATGTATACATATACATACATATAAATACGTGTATATATATATGTATACATGTATACGTGTATATAATCATAATAATAGTAATAATAAATAGTTCGTCTGAGATCCACCCGCAATGAAGATTCGGCAGCCTTGCATATGCCCAGGATGCAAGCGGTCTCGGAGCGGAAGAGGTCATCGGCTCTTAGAGGACTCGAGCTTAGGGCGTCGGGTTCAGTGTTTGGGGTCCAGGGACTAGAGATGTGTGGTTTAGGTTTAGAGTTTAGGGGTTTGGGGGCTTTGGGAGGGGTTTGGATCTGCTTGTCTTCAGCTGTAGAAACAGTCGTGCGCAGCCCAAGAATTCTGAACATTCCTAGCAAGCTAACCTGCGCTTGCATTTTACCAACTCTGAATCCTCAACCTCGACGTCTCAATCCTCAAATTGCTACTGAAGCCTGAAACCCTGACCCCTAAAGTAAAGCAGCCTTCCAAGCAGCCTTTGATGTGCAGTGGGCCTGGTACGAGCCTTCCACAAGCGTGGATTCCGCCGACCTTAACTGCTAGGAGGAAAAGGCGTTCAAAAACACAAAAATGCCTAAGCTTTTCAAGTCCAGGTTCAGGAAGACCCCCGAAATCAGCGCTCTGCCAGCAACTCCGGGCACCCAGCGTGAAGGCTCGCCTGCCTCAATGTAGTGCTCGGGGGCTTTGGGTTTGAGACCTAGGGTTTACATACGGTGTCGGGTTGAAGGTTTAGGTTTGGGGATTACCGCTACCGCGAGGATTGGTATTGTCTGCCGATTTGGCTTCTTGTGAGCAGTGTTCTTACCAGTGACAAAAACTACCTGCTTACGGACCTGCCTTGCCTGTCTAACCTGCTCGGTGCAAACCTTGCATCTTCCTCCATCTCCAGCCCCAACCCCACATCCCTGATCCCTAGTCTCAATCGTAAACCCGTAGTCCCACCTGTGAAGCCCTAAAGCCTGAAGCCGAAACACCCGAAACCACACACTCTCCAACTCCAAAATCCTAAACCTAAACCCTTGGTTCTGAATCCTGAACCTCAAATCCCAAGCCCTACAAACTTCCCAAACCCAGCCCCCAAAGCCCCAAACTCCAAACCCGAAGCCCTGCCCTTGAGGCCAACCTGAGCTTCGCCAGTGCCACCAAGAAAAAAAGGTCGTGACCGCATTCGAAGGTTCGAGGTCGAAGCTGAAGGTGCGAGAAGATATGCTCAGGATTACAATGTACTGTTGACACCACACTGCTGCTGCTACTACTACTACTACTACTACTACTACTACTACTCCAAGTACATCATGACCATCATCATCACCATCATCATCATCAACAGCGCAACATCATCCTCACCAAAAACTCGTCATCGCACCGTCATTAATGTCATCGCCGTCGTTGCCGTCACCTGCCTTACTACCATCACTAGCATCACTACCATCACCAGCATCGGCATGACCAACACCAGCACCAGCGTCACCATCAATGCCGTCATTACTACCATCATGACTGTTGATGGGTAAAATCTTGCAATACCTTAATACCCTACACTATGGGAGGTAGTGCAGCGCGATGCCACAGTGTCATCAGCAACATCAGTACCAGTCCTTGCCTTCATCACCATCACACCAGCATCATAAGGCTTCTCTTGTCGTCGTTGCCGCTGTCGCAGAATATCTCGTGGAAGCACTTCGGTAGGAGAACGAGGACGACGAGGAGTAGCTGAGGCCGAGGAGGGGCAGGAGTCGTGGCGGTTGTCGTGGTGGGTGGTGGTGGTGGTGGTGGTGGTGGCGGTGGTGCTGATGGTGGTGGTGGCGGCTTGTAGCAAGCAAGATGCTGGAGGAACCTGGCTCACTCCCACTCGATTGTTTTGAAACCGAGTGGCTTAGACCTTGCGCCGCTCAACACTTCCCAACAAAGTTAAGCAGCGGAGGTCGTCAACCTAAAGGAAGTTGCACGCGACTGCTATCGACTGCTATGCTGCTTTCACCATTGGGCAAGTCCCCGTGTAGACCTTCACTTTTTTTTAGACTGTCGCTGTTGTGGGCTATCGCGACAGGAAGCACCCGATGCTTGACATCTCAGCCGCAGTCACCAAGGCTTGAGCTTGATCTCGTTGTACCCGCAAAGACTACCCTCGGCCTTATCCTATCCTAGTGATCCTAGTCTTAGTGTCGTAGAGCGGTGAGAGTGCAGCAGCAGCCACAAGGGAAAACATCAAGGAAGTTGCAGGACATACGTACGGGCTGCACTTTGATACTGACAGCCACAAAAACCAGCTCTGGCCCTCGGCCATCTCTCACCTACCGCGAACCCGAACCCCAGGCCTTCACGCATCAGGAATGTCCCGAACCCGAACTTAATTCGGCCCGGGCGACGCAAGCTGCGTGGCGGTGGCCTGGCGATGCCAGTGCCATCACAATGCAGGCGGGTCCAAGCTGCAAAGCCTCTTATGTTGCTCGGGAGCTCTTGAACTTATTTTCCAATAAGCCCATTGAATCTAGGATTTGAGGATTGTGAGGTTGTCAGGCTCTTCGGGTTAGCAATTTTTTACGTTTGATATACATGTACAGTGCATGATGCAACCTTGCGCAGATGGGGGTTACAAAAGCACCCTAAGTGCACTTATTGTAAAGTGAACCTTGTCGTCCGCCTTTGCCCGGCTGCAAGTGAAGAGGGCCGACAGGTTCTGGTGGGGTGGCCCGGGGGGGGAGAGAACTTCTGACTGCTCCGGCCGGGGCCGAGGATATATGGTATTCGGAACCTGCGGCCGGCTACAAAAGGCTCCGAACGCAGCTTGGCACAGATCGGCCAAATTTGAAGGGGTGAAACTTACCGTGCTCAGTTGTATGAGACTTAGCGTCGGCATGACATAGCAGCCGTAGTCATCGCATCGCTCTGGTATTCAATCAATTTCAGCTTGCCCGTGTAAGCTAGCAGTTGGCAGACCCGCAACAGGGTACCCCCGATCGAAAGTCTGCAGTGAAGTTCGGTTGGGGCTGAGATCAGATCAACTCAATGAGAAACGCGCAATCTCACCCAGGGCAGGCACTGTATGCACCACTTGCTTCATCGTTTGAATCATCTCCTGACAATGGCTCTAGCCGAGGACCCCTGCCGCGTGGGTTCCTAGACTATCATCTCGAGTCGACCCGTCGCACTCCGACGGACCACGCCCTCCTTCAAGTGCTTGCCTAAGAGTCCTTAGGGCCTGCCAGTTTGCAGCTTTACTTTGTATATTATTTTCCAGAGAACGCTCAAGGTCATGCGAAGGGCCAGCGACCACTGTAATTTGTTTTTGCAAGGGGCGTTTGGGTCAGCCAATGAACTCGGAGTCGTTGTTCGAGTTTGTTATCAGGACTTGTGACCTTTGGAGTTATGCCATTGTCGATCACAAGATGTAAATGCAGAAGTCTGATTGACGACGCCTCTATCGGCAAGGTCTTGGTTCCCGTACATCGTTGCAAGGACAGATCGCCATGCAAGATCAGATTGCCATAGTGGTTGCAACCCTCGCAGATCAATTGGCACGAGTAACACATATTCCCAGAACCAAGAAGTTTGTAGCAGTATAGAGAAGTAAAAGACAAGCTGGGTATAGAGTGCAGAGTGATACATCGAATGAGAAGTGGCGCCAGGTGTTGAGGGTCGAGGCCACAGGTAAGGAGAAGCTTATGCGGCTGCAAGTATGTGCTCCTGTCGTCAGCACCTCCACCGTCTTCGAAACTGCAGCCCGGTCCGAAGAACGAGGCACTTGCCTGAGAGACCCGGGATGGCAGTGCTATCGTCTCATTTTGTCTACAGCTTTGCGTTTTCATAGTTTGCACAGTTCTGCAGCCATCGTGTGCCATTGCGCCAGTGTTGTGCCCTGTCACATCACACTTCCTGCCTTCACGGGCCGTATTGTTCGATGCATTCCCGGACGGAATAGATTGGATTCGGTTCTAGGCTATTGTAGACAGATAGATAGACTAATCGAAAGATGGTGTGGTAGATAGATGGTTAGACAGGCACACCAACATGTATACGGTTCACAGTTTCTACACACACATACATGCATACATGAAGGCAGACATGCATGCATAAGCACGCACGCACACCCAAGTACATCTCTGCGTAAATGCAGACAGCTCTTGCCTGCATTGTGCATGTGCACGCAGACATGGGTGCGCCTTGTCACACTACATGTGCGGGCACAAAGGCATACGCGGGAGTGCGAGTTTTTTCATGCGAGCACTTGTGAGTTGACATGCATTTAACGGTTCAATACGTTAGTCAGTCTGCAGCCAAACACGTCTTGTGTAACGTCATGCACGGTGACATGTCGATATGTATCAGACCATAGTGCCTGGGGATATGGCCCGCTGTAGTCGTCCAGTTGCCTGCTCTGCATTTTTGCGCTGTTTGAGTTCTACACTGGTACAAGTTCTTCTATCAGAAGTAGTTGCCTGTGATGCTAGATTGTGGCGTTGTTCCATGTTTGTCGCTGTGCTGAAAGCCATGCCGAAGTACCGACGATGGTTTTGCTGCTGCCGATGACGCTAGTGATGAGGATTATGATGGAGATGGGGATGAGGATTATGATGGAGATGGGGATGACGGTGATGATCATGATGGTAATCATGACGATGATGGCAGTGATGTTGATGCTGATGGTAAGGGCCCGGGGGCCGATGATGATGGCGGGGGTGATGATGATACTGCGGGTGACGATGTTATATGACCTTCGCTCCAAGGATGAGGACGATGATTGGGATGACAAGATGATGCTGTTGAGGACTTTGGCGACGATGGTGGAGACGATCATGATGGTGATGATGGCAGTGGAGACGGTGCATAGTGCAATTCGGGTTTGCAGCGCTGCAGCCTTGTAGTCTCGTCGATATTGCTACTGTACTTCCGTATCTCACCATCTTCCATTATCCCTCACTCTGTCTCTCGCTCGTGCGGGCTCGCTCTCCGTCTCTCCCTCTCTCCCGCCCCCTCTCTCTCTCGCTCTCTCTCTCTCTCTCTGCATCTCTCTCTCCCCCTCTCTCTCTCTCTTTCTCTCTTTCTCTCTCTTTCTCTCTCTCTCTCTCTGTCTCTCTCTCTCTCTCTCTGTCTCTCTCTCGCTCTCTTTCTCTCTCTGTCTCTGTCTCGGTCTCTGGCTCTCTATCTCCTCCCCTCTCTCTCTCTCTGTGTCTCTTGCCCTATAGAGATAGAACACGTACATAATACGAAAGACATGTTACATGTTACAACATGCCATCATGCACTCTCAGATGCCATGCCTTGATGCTGTACATCTTGGTATACATGTCAATGCTTCGTGTGGTTAGCATATTCACACACCCTGCCTTCTGTTTAAAGCTATCGGTGTAGCTTTTCGCTGGCTGTCAGTATCCATGACTCCTTCGTCTACATAGAACTGGATGTCCATGTATGGCTGGGCTTCGTGTGGGGCTGGCATGACATCAAGCACTCTGACAGGTGTGGCCTGTGCGCTCCTGGCAAGTCAGGCACGGCGTGCATGGTTGAAGTGTTTTGTCCTACTGTTCAACCAGATTCTCAATTGCACGGAACCCATTCCGACTCGTGAGTGTGCTCTTCGGTTTGCTTTGCTTGAGATGGCATTGTGTCAAGTTTGCCAGCAGTTGCCTCGTTGCAAACCAATCGGTAGATGTAGCACAGCTACAAGATCCATCAGCATTGCGGCAGCGAGCAAGCAGGAGAAACTCTCACCCATCCTCCTGCTTAGCCTGGCAAACTGCCCAAACCACAGTGCCACCGGGGATGCCAGGGTGTAGGCACTATAATCAGCGCCGAGCTCCCAAACTGTAAGCCCCCGACCTTGAAGCTTCACTCCCTCTCCTTACTCACCACACACACTCACAGATAGACACCTAAACCCCCGCTCACACTCAGCAATGCAGGCGCTCCACAAGCAGGGTCTCGGCGCCCAGGGCAGCAAAAGCTCTTCCGACCGCCGCGCCCGATCTTGTCCAGAACCTCCAAAAGAAGCCCGAGGCACACGAGACAGTGGTGAGATAACCGTATACAGTTTTCAAGCATCATAATAGCAGAAAAACGCATGGTTTAGGCTAGGAACCTTCAGTGACGGTAGGTCATGATTTGGCAGTTGCAGTTGATCCGGCTACTATTGCGGCAACGCTATTGCCCGTACTCTTGGTGTTGTCTGAAGGCATGAGTACTCGAATCGTAGGTTCTGTCATTGATTTCTTCGGCTAGTGTGGCCTTTGTCGTTCTGAACAGCACCTGTTTACTTCCAGGCCGTTATAAATCTTCCCATCATCGCGGCGGGTTGCTTGTGTTTGTTTTATGACTGCTGTTCTCGTACTAGTATTGCAATGACGAACTGCATCACTGCTGGCACTGCTACGATTACCGTTGTTCTTGCGAGTATGTACGCTGCTAAATATTTGAGTTGATCATTGGCAATGACTTCGTGATTATGCTTCCAGGGTGTTCCAATACAATTTCTTGCACGGTCTCCCGTTGTTGTGGTTGTTGTGGTGGTCGTGGTAATGCTAGTCTTCGTATAATGGTAGTAGCTGCAGCCGCAGCAGCAGTAGCAGCGGTAGTAGACGGTAGTAGTCAGGATATGAGTCCGAAGCACCACTTCTACGTGTCCCATTTCGTCCAGTCTCGGCCGGCTCCAAGCTACGTGCCTGCGCGGCCACAGCCGAAGCCGCCTTGCGCCCGGCTTGTGTATTGTCATGACGTTGAATACAAAGTTGATAGCAGCGACAGCGGTTACCTGTCAAATGCGTGGAATGCATGGGAGTTTGCATGCGAGATGCGGTGCGATGTGAAAGTCTGTTGAAACCACTGTACAACTGGATCGGCTGCCATGCGTTGCCTATTCTGCATGCCGGACTTCACGACTTGTTGTTCATAGTCATAGTCACAATCCACAAGCTTTCTGGGTGCCTCACCGTCTCATGGGCATGGGGCAAAAGAAGAGAGGTCAAGCAAAACTGAATTGGACATCCGAACCAGAGACGTAGCATCGGATCCGTGGCTCCAATGTGTACGCCACGTGCAAGCGTCACTCATGAAAGTGGTATCGCATGTCTGTATGAAAAATGCATGAACAAATGTGGGGGGCATAACACCAATTGTAGGGACTTTAGGCGAGCTCGGCTTACACTTTCCAAAGGCTTGTAACCTTTGCCTGGCCTCTTTTGCAACTCGCTTATGGCTTATAAGTTTTGGGCAGCTGCAACTGCCGCCAGGAAGTATGCTCCATCTGCTGTTCCTCCCGCAAAGGCCCGGCCACACATTTCGTTAATTCGGTTCTTGTGTCCCACCGTAGGGTTTGGGATTCGACGAGGGGCAAACCGAAGGCGAGGACTTGGGATGCTAACTATACGCTTCCTGGGCAAGCCTTCCAACCTACCTTTGACGAATGTCTCCTCGCTTTTGATGTTTGTTGGCTTTTCTTGCCGCCTATTGTATTCTTCTCTCCGTTTGTCTGACTGAAGGTCGGTCTTCCTAACTTTCCGTCTCGTGCTCTGTCTGTCTGTCTCTCTCTCTCTCTCTCTTTCTCTCTCTCTCTCTCTCTCTTTCTCTCTCTCTTCTGTCTTTGGGTCTCTCTCGCCCTCTCTAAGCGCAGCAGCTCGAGAACCTTGATGGTTGAATTCGGCTAAGTGGCTGTGCTACGGACATCGTGGCAAAGTCCATGACTTTTTGGCATCATTGTCTTCATGCGGTGCGAGCGCACCGCGTGGCGGAGTGAGCCGCATGCTCGCTGCAGGCAATTGCAATTCATCACTGCCGGTATCTTTCGGCCCAGCTGGCCCGCTGGGTGACGCTGCAGATTCTGTTCTGACTGGCCCCAAAGCAACATCTTCCCTCTGGCAGTACTCGGCACGCACCTTCTGGAGATCTGACAGTAATGTGCCCTTGGATCCAGACCAGGGTGTTCGCTCAGAGGGGTCAGCGGTTGCTGCTTCATGGATCCTGGGCTGGAGGCTGAGCTATTCTGTCTCGGTGCAGTTTCCTTTAGGCTGGGTGAATGTGGCGACATTCACGTTGTGTTTAAGCTACGCTATCCAGTCAGCATTTTCTTTGGTAAGAATCGGCCGCAGCTGTTCGGATTTGTTGGCCGTATGCGGCTGAAACCCTCCTACCTGCAGCGCTACGGACAGGCACCTGTTCTGCGAGTTCAAGCTGGAAATTTGAAAACTCGCGTCTTTTCTGCTTTGTAGCATGTTCTCATAATGCTTACCACTTTAGTCTGTAGAGTCATTGGCTTCCAGCAGTCTTGCTATGAAGATACTATGTCTGAGTGCCGTTTTGCCAGCAAATGAGTTCCGTCCGTTTTTTGCTGCTGTCGGCGCCCTCTGCTTCCGTGAGGATCATAGTACCCCACTTGCACTGTTTCTGCGCTTGGGATCTCCAATTCCTCAGAGACGATGTGGTGACAATCGTTCCGGCTTGTTGCAAGAAATTGTTTGCCAGTCGGTCCATTTGTTCCCAACAGTTTAGGCAAGTTCGGATTCTTGGAGATATCATCGGCACAGTGCACGCTGTGTAAGGCCTCCGTGAGGATCATAGTACCCCGCTTGCACTGTTTTTGCGCTTGGGATCTCCAATTCCTCAGAGACGATGTGGTGGCAATCGTTCCGGCTTGTTGCAAGAAATTGTTTGCCAGTCGGTCCATTTGTTCCCAATAGTTTAGGCAAGTTCGGATTCTTGGAGATATTGGCACAGCGCGCGCTGAGTAAGGCCTCCGTGAGGATCATAGTACCCCACTTGCACTGTTTGCGCGCTTGGGATCTCCAATTCCTCAGAAACGGTGTGGTGACAATCGTTCCGGCTTGTTGCAAAAAATTGTTTGCCAGTCGGTCCATTTGTTCCCAACAGTTTAGGCAAGTTCGGATTCTTGGAGGTATCATCGGCACAGTGCACCCTGTGTAAGGCCTCCGTGAGATCATAGTACCCCACTTGCATTGTTTTCTGCGCTTGGGATCTCCAATTCCTCAGAGACGATGTGGTGACAATCGTTCCGGCTTATTGCAAGAGATTGTTTGCCAGTCGGTCCATCTGTTCCCAACAGTTTAGGCAAGTTCGGTTTCTTGGAGATATCATCGGCACGGTGCACGCTGTGTCAGGCCTCCGTGAGGATCATAGTACCCCGCTTGCATTGTTTTCTGCGCTTGGGATCTCCAATTCCTCAGAGACGGTGTGGTGACAATCGTTCCGGCTTGTTGCAAGAAATTGTTTGCCAGTCGGTCCATTTGTTCCCAACAGTCTAGGCAAGTTCGGATTCTTGGAGATATTGGCACAGCGCACGCTGAGTAAGGCCTCCGTGAGGATCATAGTACCCCGCTTGCACTGTTTTTGCGCTTGGGATCTCCAATTCCTCAGAGACGGTGTGGTGACAATCGTTCCGGCTTGTTGCAAGAATTTGTTTGCCAGTCGGTCGACTTGTTCCCAACAGTTTAGGCAAGTTCGGAACCTTGCTGTTTTCGTCACAACGCACGCTGCAGAAGGCAGCGGTGAGGATCATTGTACCGCCGTCATCGCATCCCGTTAGTTCAAGCATTCAGGGTGTCATCGCGATTGCATTTTTGCAACACTCGTCTTGATCTTGCGGGACATCTTCTCGACTGAGCGGAGATGCAGCTACCCTGAAAGTTTCAGCCGGAGCATGTTGGAAGATGGAAGCAGCCGGCCTAAAGTAAAACTTCGTGTCTTGTTGGCCTTGATAATGAAACTGCATATCCGCTAGTGGCTGCTAAGAGTTGGTATGACATTCAACGAAGGTATTTCATGAATTAAGCTCGGAGGATGTATCCAGGTACTTTTGCCTACTTCCTGTTGTCGGCAATTCTGAGCCAAAGGCCCTATCACGAGGCAGACTAGCAGCAATCATCGTGCCAAGACGACACATGGCAGAAACCTCAATGAGCGTGACGCTAGAAGCAGCACTCGGCAATAGAAGTTGTAACAGAAACACCGTTTGGCAGGCCGGCAAGCACGAGAAAGCATTCTGTACACCTCGTTTGAAAGTAGGTGCAATCCCGAGAAGCCTTCCTATTATTCTTCCTCCATGCCGCCCGTGACCTCGAGTACTTTAGTTGCAGGCATTTGAGCCAGAAGTCCAGGAGGATGCAGACGAGAGCGCGTGGGCCTGAGAACATGCAACCGCCTTGGATATTGTCGGCAATACTTTTGACTGGCATAAGATATGTGGCTTTGCCGCATATTATTAGCATAGCATGAATGCATATCACTATCTCCCGGTTTTCTTAAACATAAAGACACACACACAAACACGCACACATGCACCCACACACACACACACACGCTCCGTATCAACAAGTAAACTAGTGCTTAGGAGTAGGAGCAAACAAGTGTATTATGAATGTAATCCTTACATTTCAGAACATGTGTATATGTGAGATATGTGTACTGGCACTAGTTCTAGTTTATAAGTATTGGTACAAGTTCTTGTAGTAGTAGTACTAGCGACAGTACCAGCACCAGTTCTTGTACTACTCCTACTACTACTGCCACTGCCACTGCCACTGCCACTGCCACTGCCACTGCCACTACTACTACTACTACTACTACTGCCACTGCCAC
>BGNK01005200.1:9656-37491 GCA_003297005.1 Symbiodinium sp. clade A Y106 | reverse complement strand
GTTTGAAACCAACTCCGTTTATTTCCATCCTTTAGCATTGCTAGCCAGAGACGTTTTTATCGGGAAGTCGAAGCAAACATATGTATATATGTATATATGTATATATGTATATATGTATATATGTATATATGTATATATGTATATATGTATATATGTATATATGTATATATGTATATATGTATACATGTATACATGTATATATGTATATATGTATATATGTATATATGTATATATGCATATATGCATATATACATATATACATATATACATATATACATATATACATATATACATGTGTATGTATATGTATATGTATATGTATATGTATATGTGTATGTGTATGTATATGTATATGTATATGTATATGTATATGTATATGTATATGTATATGTATATGTATATGCATATGTATATACATATATGTGTTATATATATGTGTGTGTACATATATAGATATATATAGTGTATATATATAAATATATGTATTAATGTATGTATGTATGTATGTACATTCCAGGAATACCTGTAGCTGTAGCCGTAGCTGTCACAGTAGCAGTGGCAGTAGCAATCACAGTGCATTGACAGTAGAAGTAGCNATGTATGTATGTATGTACATTCCAGGAATACCTGTAGCTGTAGCCGTAGCTGTCACAGTAGCAGTGGCAGTAGCAATCACAGTGCATTGACAGTAGAAGTAGCCGTGGCACAACCCCCGGGCAGAATAAAGGTACTAGTCCTAGATGCTGTAGTGGTCGTTGTCATAGACAAAGACCCCCCCAGCAACCGTGCTGGTTTGGATCTCATTCTCTGTCTCTATCTCTCGCTCACAAAGGTTCCGTTTCTTCCGAAACCGAACCTACATACATACACAAGTGCACTGACACACATACATACATACATACAAACATATTTACTTATTTACATACTTGCACACGTACATGCATGCGCTCATGTATGCATGTATGCACGCATGCATGAATAAATACACACCTGCATAGATGCATACATGCATGCATTTATAGGTGCAGACATCGAGACATGCATACATATGCAACCCAGCAGTCCTTGTGTCCATTTCCCCGCAGGATGGCTCGCGTGGCAAACCCACACCGGTTCCTCGGCTTCACAAGCTAGACTGACCGACAAGACTAAGAGACTCGAGATGGCACGAGAACAGAGAGTGCGGTGCTTGCACCTTTTTTTGGTTCGACCCTGGCGCTGTCACTCGGCCCGCCGTCCTGGATGCAGGTCAATTCGGAATCCACTCGACAGCTAGTTCACTGGTGTATGTAGAAGGTCCGCCTTGTCTCACCTGTGCCAGATGTCTCTTCCACGGTCCTGCGGAGGGTCTGCTCATGCAAGTGCACAGACTTTACTTTTGCTGACACCTGCAGTTGTAAATTGTCCTTGTCTTGAGGATTTCCTTGCTTCGCTTGTGGATCCTGTCAAGGACGGAAGGAAAGAAAGCGAACAAGAGAGAAAGAGAGAGAGAGAGAGAGGGGATCTGTCCTCCTTGGGCCTGGCAGCCGGAATCTTTGGCTGTCCCTTGGGCTCAGGGACTTTTGCCACAGCAGCCTGTAAGGAAAAGGATGTTGAATTCGGGTTTTCCCAATGTGTTGATTGCGCCTGCGCCTTGGCAGCCGGGATCTTCGGTCTTCCCATCGGGACAGCCTGTCAATCAAGAGAGGATACTCAGGAATGTCGGTGTCGCCTTGTTTTGATTGCCCACCTTCGGCTCGGGGACCTTTGCCATCGGCGGTCCGGCAGCCTGTCAACAGAGGATGCTGATGAAAATGCCTTTGTATTGCTTGTTGTGCACCTTCGGATCGGGGACTNTTTGATTGCCCACCTTCGGCTCGGGGACCTTTGCCATCGGCGGTCCGGCAGCCTGTCAACAGAGGATGCTGATGAAAATGCCTTTGTATTGCTTGTTGTGCACCTTCGGATCGGGGACTTTCGGTGCCGGAGGACCAGACGCCTGTCAAGAGAGGATGCTGCTTAACGTCCGTGCCGCCATGCGCTTATCGCCCACCTTCGTCTCGGGGGCCTTCGCTGTCGGCGGTCCAGAGGCCTGNTTCGGTGCCGGAGGACCAGACGCCTGTCAAGAGAGGATGCTGCTTAACGTCCGTGCCGCCATGCGCTTATCGCCCACCTTCGTCTCGGGGGCCTTCGCTGTCGGCGGTCCAGAGGCCTGGCAAGAAAGGATCCCGTTTAATGTCGCTCTGTCCGTGCACTGATTGCACACCTTCGGCATGACGGCCTGCACTTTAGCAGCCTGTCACGAAAGGCATGCTTTCTGATGTTTCCTTGGGGTGTTGCAGGGTGCTGAACACGCCTCCGGTCGGGCTTTCTTGGTGATCGCCTGTCAGGAACAGATGCTCCGTGGAATCAATTCTGGGTTGCTCCTCGTGCCTCCTGCGGCAGCTTACTGGGCCCCAAAACCTCTGGCTGCCCCTGTCAAAAAAAAACAGAAAGAAGAGGATGCTGTTTCTGTTTGGTGTGCGTGCCTTCGGTCGGGGCATCTCCTCCGCGGCTTTCCTCTTCTTCGTGGATTCCTGCGCCGCGGGAGACAATAATATGCTCCGAAATTGAGCGGCTGCTGTCGATCCTGCCTCCCCAAGCGGTCCTGTTCCTGCGGAGGCAGCGGCCTTCGTACCAAGTACAGGGACTAGAACTCTATGAAAACCCAGCTGCACCTGTGACCTCCTCTGGACTCTCTCTGCCTGCGCACATCTCTACAAAAAAAGGGACCGACTGCTCGTCTTAACTCAAAGCAGCTCCGCCTCTGCCGCCTGCGCATCGGCATGGCGCTGACGGTACACCGACTCCCACGGATGTTCCTGACCCAGTGCCACGATGATTCTGTAGGAATTGGTCTCCAGTCACTCTGGAGGGCCTGCTTGGCTTCGCCACCTGTGTCCTCCGGAGGAACATGAAATCATGTGCGATTGCTTTAATCAGTCTTGGCGCACCAACCTGGCTGCGGTCCGAAGCACGTGCCTGCACAACACTTCATGTGGAGGTCGTGCGTACAAGAAGGGTTGGCAGCCAAGCCTTCTCGGCTCTTTCGCCAGTCCTTGAAGCAGCCGTCTCCTGGACAAGGCAGCAGGCCAAGGTATGTTTGAAATCTGTATGTTCAGCCAACCTCTTTCTTCGGCGGAACCTGGCTTCCAAGGCCCTGCAAGGCCATCATGAGTCGTACTCGCGCCGATGACACAAAGTAAAGGCCAGCCTTACTGCCATCAGGCTGACCAGCTTTCACGTCAAGGGCCTGAGGAGCAATCGAAAATGAGCTATGATCGAGCACAATGACCATCCCGTCTCCCGTGATGCCTTGGCACGGCGGAGCATCTCGTTCTCCCTCCTCGTGCCCTCAGCCAGATCAGCGTTCCGCTCGGAGCCGTGGAACGCCACTGCTCTCCTTCTTCTCTCCTCCTCCTCCATCTTCTCTATCTTCCTTTTCTGCTCCGCTGCGAAAGCCGCAGCCATCGCCGCTGCAGCAGCCTGCCTGGCACCCTCCCTGGCACCTTGCACAGCTGCCTCCTTGGTGCTGGCAGCCACCTCCTCAGGAGTAGGAGCAGACACCGCCCGAGCCACCTCCTCAAGAGTAGGAGCAGACACCGCCGGAGCTGCGGGCTTTCCGGCTCCCGGTTCCCAGGTGTCCGGCGGAAACCTTTGTTCTGCAGGGAGAAGCGACTCGGTTAGCCACATCACCTGCCGCCAGCAGTTCTGCACCGATTCTCGGAGCTCCGACACCTGTTGACGCTCCTTCTGTCGGCGCTCATATGCTGGCGGTCTCGAACCAGAAGCCATCCTTGGCTCTTGTTTTTCCTGCCACCTGACAGTGAAAAGAACGGTGAGGGAATGCTTTGCAGCATGAGGGTGTGGAGAGAGCTAGGGCATACCCAGAGGATGCTTGACAGCNGAAGCCATCCTTGGCTCTTGTTTTTCCTGCCACCTGACAGTGAAAAGAACGGTGAGGGAATGCTTTGCAGCATGAGGGTGTGGAGAGAGCTAGGGCATACCCAGAGGATGCTTGACAGCCCCAAGCTTCCGACGTGCTGTTACATCTCGCCTTCAGCTGTGGCCTCACCTCGGCCTCCCTGAAGACCCTTCCACTTCTCCTGCCAGGTGCAGACTGCTCGCTAGAAGCATGCTGGGTCTTGCTACATGTCGCCTTGGGCNTCTCCTGCCAGGTGCAGACTGCTCGCTAGAAGCATGCTGGGTCTTGCTACATGTCGCCTTGGGCTGTCTGAGCCGCCAGAGAGCTGCTGCTGCGTCCCTGACAGACCACAATGGAGATTTCAGGCCCTGCAGCAGTTCTTGTTCCACCTTGGCCTTCGGAAGACCGCCTCACTTTTCCTGCCAGGCAGCATCTCTACTACTCTCTTTGCGTGTTGGTCGTAGGTTCTGCATTATGTCGCNCCTCACTTTTCCTGCCAGGCAGCATCTCTACTACTCTCTTTGCGTGTTGGTCGTAGGTTCTGCATTATGTCGCCTCGTCCAGCTGGGAAAGCCTGTTTGGAGCTTTCCTGCAACCAGAACATACAGCAAAGACTCAGTCCGGCCGCGTACTTCCGCTTGGGTCTGTCTGGCCTTCCCTCGTGGTGGAAGGACAACGTGTTGTGTACTGTCCTAGTGTGTGATCTAGACCCTGGTCCAGGATGCGCTTATATGNTCAGTCCGGCCGCGTACTTCCGCTTGGGTCTGTCTGGCCTTCCCTCGTGGTGGAAGGACAACGTGTTGTGTACTGTCCTAGTGTGTGATCTAGACCCTGGTCCAGGATGCGCTTATATGTCGGTGTCCGTGCGAGTGTGAACATGGTTTCTCAGTCATTCCTGTCTTAGCTTCGGATCGCTTGCATGTCGGTGTCTGTGCGNCTTATATGTCGGTGTCCGTGCGAGTGTGAACATGGTTTCTCAGTCATTCCTGTCTTAGCTTCGGATCGCTTGCATGTCGGTGTCTGTGCGGGTGGAAACGGTCTTGCAGCTGTTCCTGTTTTAGCTTGGGATCGACACCACCTTGCAGTTCCATGCAACCATGCAAACATCGTACAGACAGCCTTGAGAGATCACAGAGAGGCACGGAGTGAGCGAACGATGTGCAGGGACAAGCACCCNACCTTGCAGTTCCATGCAACCATGCAAACATCGTACAGACAGCCTTGAGAGATCACAGAGAGGCACGGAGTGAGCGAACGATGTGCAGGGACAAGCACCCAGAGCAGTCGCCAGAGCATGTCACTGCATGCACTATAAGACCTGTCCGCGAGCCCAGGCTGAGCCCTCTGCCGACGGAAGCTTGCTGCTGGTCTGCAGGACGCCTCTGCTGACAAGCAGGCAAGGCACCCGTCCCNGCACTATAAGACCTGTCCGCGAGCCCAGGCTGAGCCCTCTGCCGACGGAAGCTTGCTGCTGGTCTGCAGGACGCCTCTGCTGACAAGCAGGCAAGGCACCCGTCCCTCCTTATGAGCAGACGGGAGCGCCCCACCGGTACCATGTACGCTCTGTTTCGGAACGTGCTTGCGTGTGGATGTTTGGCATGAGAATCTCTCTCTCTCTCTCTCTCTTGTGTGGGTACTATGTATGCCTGCTTCTTTGTTGGGGTCGGGTTCCCAATTATCTAGGGTATAGACCTGTCAGATAGGTGAACAGTCCTGACAGCTTGCGCGCTGCTTCTGTGAGGGAAAAAAACGAGAGCAACAAGCGAACGACGAGCGATGTTCAGAGAGACAGTTGTTGCAAGTGTCCCATGAGGCTAGATTTCAAGCGGTGAGTGTGACGTGCACACAAGGGCCAGTCGCAGTATGTGGCAAGTGCACTTCTAGCAGCCGAGGCTCCACCGTCACTTCGCGAGGAGGCCGGCAGCTCGCGAAGTCCTTCTGCTGACAAGCAGGACAATGACTGTGGATTGACTTCAAGAAGCACCACGTGCTGACAAGCACAAGCATGCAATCAAGCGCACAAGGTGCAGGTGCAGGTCAGGAAGCAGAGAGAGAGACAGAGAGAGAGAGGCGGCATTATCGTTCTTGCTCAGCATGCGTGCTTCTCGCTAGCAGCGTACCCTGCTATTGCTTGTCCCTACATTTCCGATGGTTGCAGGTACCTCGGCTTCCCCGCGGCTGGCAGAGGCCATGGAAGCACCTGCACAGACAGAAAGACTGGGGGGAGAGTCTGGAAGTCCGGTTGCGGCTGCTCCCTGAAGCTGCTGACAAGCAGACCCGTCCAGGATCGGGGAAAACACAACATCAGCCGGGGTTGCCAAAACCCCAACACTCTAAACCCGAAGCCACTTGCCTGCTGCTGAAAAGCAAGCTGCTGACAAGCAGACCCCTTCAGAAACCCAAACAGCCGTAGCTTCGCGACAGTATCGTTCATGCTAAGCATGCGTGCTTCTCACTAGCAGCGTACCCTGCTATTGCTTGTCCCTACATTTCCCATGGTTGCAGGTACCTCGGCTTCCCCTCGGCTGGCAGAGGCCATGGAAGCACCTGCGCGGACAGAGAGACAGATGGGAGAGTCTGGACATGGGGAACATCAGCCGGGGTTAGCAAAACCTCGGATCTCTAAAGCCGAAGCCACCTGACCTGCCTGCTGCTGAAAAGCAAGCTGCTGACAAGCAGACCCCTTTGAAAAGACGCCGCTGCTTACAGACCCCTTAGACCTTAGACCTGCAAATAATCCTAGGTTCCGTGCTGACAAGCAGACACCCTAAAACCCCAAACCCAAATCCGAGATTCGGTCCAACGCTTCAGCAGAATTCCTACCCCCAACCCCACCTGGTTTTCCCTGCTGACAAGCAGACTGCTGACAAGCAGACACCCAGGTTTCGGGGACGTCGGCCAGGTCAGCTTGTGGGCTTGGGCAAATGCTGCTTGCTGCTGCGCTGCCCCCAGGTTCCCCATGCAAGTTCCGTTTCTCCGTGCTCTGCTGCTGCTGCCGCTGCTTGCTTCCTCATCATTCCTGCCTTCCATCCCCAACTTTCCCCGCTTTCCCCGCCGAGGTTCCGTTTCCCCGCCGCGAGGTTCCGTTTCCCCGCCGGAAACAGAACCACCCGCCGGAAACAGAACCAACACCAACTCGAACCTCCCAACCTCCCAGGACCAACNTTCCCCGCCGAGGTTCCGTTTCCCCGCCGCGAGGTTCCGTTTCCCCGCCGGAAACAGAACCACCCGCCGGAAACAGAACCAACACCAACTCGAACCTCCCAACCTCCCAGGACCAACTCAGAACCTCCCAGACAGACCCGCCGGGAACCGGAAACAGAAGACCTCAAACCAGAAACTCAAACGGAACTACAACTCCCCTCTACCCTACCCTCCGGGACCAAAAACTTATCGTCCACCGTGCCCCACAAAGTAGGGGATGCTACACGCATAAAGAAAATGTTCACGCAACTCATGCCGTATAAATTATGTCTCAAAAGAATCAGTCATCAAGTCAAATATATTTNAAAGATTCAATAATCGTATGCATCGGAAACACTGCTGAGGATCGGTCATCTCTTTTTCTCACATGGGCGAACAGGGGTGAATTCAGTGACACATCATTCGTACACATCAACGTTTTGCAATGCCGAACACACAAGCCTTTCACATAAGGCATGGCCGTCCATCGGCGATCATTTGCATCAAGTGCCTCACATTCGGCTCCCCNTCGAGACGAGAGCAGGCCTGATCAGACAAGTCGGACCTGTCCTCAAGCACACGAATCCTAGATTCAAGCAAGTTCACCTGCAGCTGCAAGTCGTGTACGTGCTGGCTGATTGCTTCAACTGAAACAAAATTTCGGAATGCTTTAAGTGGTGTTGTATTTGTCGTTGTATAAGTAAACGAATGTCACAAGGTAATGTCACATGGTTGCTAGCATGTATGTCTGTGGCTCGCATAATGCCACACTGTCATGACCCAGGTCTTGAACAGTTATGCGTTGCGGGGACATATCATCATAAGAAACTTCAACAGGTCATGAAAGAAAATGTAAAATCTCAACAAAAACAATTTTTTCTTTTTTTGGGCGGCTTGCCAACGCAAGCCTATCACGGTGAAACGATAAAGGGGCCATTAGCTCGCTAACGGCTAGCAGGAGACCTTCCTCGACTGTCTTTCTCCGATCCGTGCATCGTGTCGGTGTGGCGAGTCCGAGACTACAGTCAACATCTCGCTCGCGCGTCGCATCACAGATGGAGGGCACGGGCAATGNAGAAGACCTCAAACCAGAAACTCAAACGGAACTACAACTCCCCTCTACCCTACCCTCCGGGACCAAAAACAGGAGACCTTCCTCGACTGTCTTTCTCCGATCCGTGCATCGTGTCGGTGCGGCGAGTCCGAGACTACAGTCAACATCTCGCTCGCGCGTCGCATCACAGATGGAGGGCACGGGCAATGCCAGACCTTCTCTGGAAGTGCTCCACACTTCCAGCTTCTCAGGCGTGTGATNGGCGAGTCCGAGACTACAGTCAACATCTCGCTCGCGCGTCGCATCACAGATGGAGGGCACGGGCAATGCCAGACCTTCTCTGGAAGTGCTCCACACTTCCAGCTTCTCAGGCGTGTGATAAGTGTTGCTACAAATCTAGCATGGGGCATACTGACTGCTACCTTGCTGGCTGGCATGTGCCGCGGCGGGACTCAAGGTGAGGCTCGGTCGGAGTCTCCAGTCGCGAGTAGCATCACAGATGGAGGGCACGGGCAATGCCAGACCTTCTCTGGAAGTGCTCCACACTTCCAGCTTCTCAGGAGTGTGATAAGTGTTGCTACAAATCTAGCATGAGGCATGCTGACTGCTAACTTGCTGGCGTGTGCCGCGGCGGGACTCAAAGTGAGGCTCGGAAGCGGCGACAAGTATAGTATTTCGGACCGTGGGCCGCAACCAGAACACTGATGTATATTTGGAGCCTCCCTCTGAGCCGCAAAATGTCCAACATTCCAGGATACATCAATTCCACTCGGGGATGCCTTGGCGGTGCTGATCAAATTCATGCAATGATATCTACCTGTCGGTACTTGTCGCGTACATGAGCACCTGCCAGGGAGCCCCGCACACACAGGCGGAAGGCACGAATTCGTTGAGAGCCGCCGAATGTGCGCATGCTGCGTGCAGCTCAGCCGTCCTTCTTCTCCCCGTCCTTGTCCTGGCCCGCCTGGCCCTGACCTTCTTTCATTTTCTTCGCCGCATCGAGCATCTTCTGCAGCTTCTCGTCCAAATCCGGCTTCGACTTGTTCTCACCCTTCGGATTGTTCTCACCCTTCGGCTTGTTCTCACCCTTGGGCTTCGGTTTGGGCCTCGGTTTTTTCTGATCGCTGCCTTCGCCCTCGCCCTCCGTCTTGCGCTTCTTGCCATCAGCCGGAGCCAGCATGGGATTGTAGAGCTGGCCAACACTCGGATCCGTCAGACTCTTCCTTAGCTGACTTCTGAACTCCCTCGAGTTAAACTTGTTCAAAGATCATGCAGAAAACACAAAAACTTCAAACCCGGCGGTGGACCAAAGGACCCTGTCCGGAGCTTAGGGGGGCCTCGTGCGTGTGGTGGGCCCCGGTTTGGGGTCCCTACACCCGATGGTGCCGAAATCCTCAGAGCCAACCTGAACAATGCCAAGCTTCTTGACTCCCTGGAGCACCCTTGCAAGCACGAACTCAGACTGCTGAGGGCTCTGGCATATGCCCACATACGGCAATCTGTTGGCGACACAGAATTCCGCCACACGCCCCGTCTGTGGCGTCATATCAAACACCAGAGAAGCGCTAAGAGCATGCAACACCGCCTCGAAAAAGCTCGTTGGTAACTCATGGTAGACCACCGGCTGGAGCGTGTCTCCCGTCAGGTTTTTGGACCCTCGGCCCTCACCCACAGCCGGCAACTCGATCGAGCCCGCGGCCTCCTCTTCGTCCGCCTTCTCAGCCTCCGTGTCCGAGCCACTGTCACCGGTGATCGTCTTGCCACCGACAGACACGCGCCTCCTCGACCAGAACGCCTTCTTGTCTGACACAGACATCATCGGCAGCTCAGTCCATGCCTCCAAAGAGATGGGGCCATAGAAGTCAGCCTTGTTGGACAGGTCCGCCAGGTGCTTGTGCTGCTTCTCCGGGATGGTCGTGAGGGCATTCTTGAAGAAGTACATGCGTTGGGTGCATTTTCTGCCCACACCTCGCCTCACGCACGCTCGCCGGGCCTTGACGGTACTCTCTTTAAAGAGCAGCAGCGTCTCTTGCGCGAGGTTCCTCGGCCCAGCAGCCTTGCTGCCTTTGCGTCCCGGCTTGGCACCGAAGATCTTGTAGAACATGTCGTTGCTCTGACGCCCGGCATCGATCAAGACGAAGATCTCACCCTCGGGAAAGGGGACGGCATCCTGGCTGCCGTGTCTGGCGGTGAGAACAGCCTCCAGCATCTTCTTGAACGTCGCCTCTGTTACCGGAGGGCGCCTAATGTGAGGCGCCGTCACCGCCTCCCCAAAGCCATTGATGTCAAACAAGTACACGATCCTCCCGGCTGGGTTGGACTGCATCTTCACAATGGCGTGCTTGTTCAGGGCGCTCGTAAGCTGCGTTCTGGATTTCCCCTCCTCGACCTCGAGCACAATGCTGTGAGCACAGTGACGCTCGGCATACAGCATGATCTTTGCCTCCTCGTCCAAGTCCGCTTCCTCGGATCTGTCGGCACCGAAGAGCAGAGCCGCTGGGGCTAGACCCAATCCTGAGGACGAGGACGGCACAGCCTTTTCGGCACCCTCCGCGGCTGCAGCCTCGGCCGGCGCTTTCGACTTGGCTTCCGCTTCCAGCGCCTCGTCAATGTTGCTGATGAAATCTTTGTACGGCGCATATTCCTTCAGCATTTCCTCAGCAGTCTTCGAGTGCTTCAAGCCAGTCTTGATGGTGCCGTCCTCTGCCTTCGAGAAGGACGCCGTCTCAACGAGTTCGCTGAAGACCTGTGCCGACCGTGGCCACGCCGCCATGAAGCTGAGGTCCAGCTCCTCGGCGTCGTCCAGCGGCCGCAGCTTCTCAACGTAGCTTTCCGGGCTCTGGAAGATGTCTCTGAATTGCTGCTTGACCTCCGAAGAGAAGCCGCGACTGTCCAGGAACTGGCCCAACAGGTGGTCATGCATCTGCTTCTGCATCAAGAAGATGTCGCCCAGCTGCGCATGGGGACGCCCAGACAGGTGGCGG
Organism: Symbiodinium sp. clade A Y106; assembly: GCA_003297005.1. Classification (NCBI taxonomy): domain Eukaryota; class Dinophyceae; order Suessiales; family Symbiodiniaceae; genus Symbiodinium; species Symbiodinium sp. clade A. Next base: position 26,327 of record BGNK01005200.1, on the reverse strand, counting down.
ATACTGAAGTCCGAGGACGAAAGCAGTCCGGCCTTGATGCGGTTGACAGTCACCTTCAGCAACCATTCCATCTTGCCGACCGACGCTTTGCACAGCTTCGAGATCGCTTGCAGCTTGTAGATGCCACTGAAAGGCGAGGAGCCCAACCACTCCCTCTCTGCATTGAGAACCACGTTTCGGAGAGCTTCATGCGCGAAGATTTTGTCGTAGACATCCAACGCAGCCTCGATTGTCGCCGTCTTGGTCCTGTCGTCCGGCTTTTCCTTGTTGGCCGATTCCGCCTCCTCGCGGAAGGAGTCGTCCAGGTGCTCTCGGTAGAGCGTGGCCAGCTCGCTGTTGGACAGCGGACCGACGGCTGCTTCCTAGCAGGACCCAATCAAGACAAGCCGGAACGCTCCTAGCATGGCGACGGGCGGGGCTCTTGAAACCTCGTATTGCTAGAGGGTGTCTAAGCTGTCTGGCTTTGTCGGCTATGGCTGCATCCGGGCCTTCCGGACTTTGTAGTTGTAAATGTCGAAGATGATCTGCGAGGTGCGGTGTGTCGTTGTCTTCGCCAAGCCTTTCATCTTGATCCGCAAGTTTGTGGCCTGGAAGTAGATAGCGTCGTCAGTGTCATACGACTTGAACGACGCCGGGTAGCTGAGCAAGACCCTCCGCCAGCTGAGGAGCTCGTCCTCGGTCGCATCCTCTTCCACCCGCTCGCTGATTGCGAGGATGAGGGCCTGCGCTGGCCTGACCAAAAAAAGCCAGTGGCTGGCCGACAACTTCTCTCACACAAGCTCACAGCGGAGGCCCCATGCGACTGAGTGCGAAGGTCTCAAGGTCTACAAACGGAGCCTAAGGAACCGTGAACCCCGACACAACTGAGGACAGAACTCCTCTGGGGAGACCCTGACCAGGTGGCCAGGAAGGATGTCGGACATGGGGTACACGACGTGCAGGCGCGCGTCTTGGCTGGAAGGCCCTGCCCGCAAGATCGACTTGGCCAGGTCTTGGATGGGCTTGTTGTAGACCGGGACCCCCGGTGTGACTGTCTCAATCACGTCACACCACAGAAGATTGATGAAGCAATTGTACTCCCTGCCATCTTTCCTCAGCGAGTCCATTGTCGTGGCATCGTATGGCTCTCCGAATCCGCCTTGATCGATTGGCAGAGGCGATGCTGTGCGAATGTCGTGAAAGATCGGATGTTTGCAGATGATGTCCAGGCAAGTCTGTACTTGCCGATGCCACTCACCGTTCGGGTTCATCGCGGCGGCCTCCGCAGACAGGGCGCTCAGAGCTCCCGGCGCCCCAGCCTTCCTTGCCATGCCCTTGGCCTTGCCCTTCGGCTGCCCGGCTTTGCCCATCTTTCGAGAGGCCCTACCAGGACCACTGAGCTACTTCCTCAAAACACCTTCGGACAACCACGCGCAGGGATCAGGCACGCGTCTACAGCAGTGCTAGTCGACACGCATGCGGCTCCACACGGCATGGAAACCTAAAACCCCCGTGCCCTCCCCTGCCCTGCTAACACTACAACTACAACGGCTGATGTACCTCCAGAACCATCNCCCCCCCCCCCCACCCGGTCCACATATCTGTTTCCGGCGATTAGAGGACTGGAACAGCAATGCCTCAAGTGCAACGAGGGCCTCCACGCGAGCCGAGCAGTCTGCAAGCCGGCCTCGCGGGATTGGCTAAGTTGGGATGCACCAACCGTCTGGGTTTAAGTCTACGTGCTGTTTTCGGCGTGAACTGAGGGCGTGCATCGCCCGAGGTGTTGGTAACTCGTTCCTTAGGGGCCGGGGAGGATTCCTACAGATGCTTTCACCAGGACTGCTGCATCTAAGCAACCTTNGCTGTTTTCGGCGTGAACTGAGGGCGTGCATCGCCCGAGGTGTTGGTAACTCGTTCCTTAGGGGCCGGGGAGGATTCCTACAGATGCTTTCACCAGGACTGCTGCATCTAAGCAACCTTACTGAGTAACCCGAAGTGGCGGCTATAAACTCATCAAATTTGAGACTCCTTGACGCTTGGTCGCGGCTGTAGATATCCGGGTGAAGTTTCGCCAGGGCCAGGAGGGTCTACTCGGGTACTCCCNCAAATTTGAGACTCCTTGACGCTTGGTCGCGGCTGTAGATATCCGGGTGAAGTTTCGCCAGGGCCAGGAGGGTCTACTCGGGTACTCCCCAAAAAAACCCTCAAGGCCAAGGCCCAAGGTTTCTGCACTTCTTGCAAACCACCGGTCCCGGTATGTCAAGCAGTGTCCGCAAAGCTATGCATGGCTGAAAGGTCTCAAGATCTCTAAGTATTCGTACACTCACGACTGCTGCTGCGANCAGTGTCCGCAAAGCTATGCATGGCTGAAAGGTCTCAAGATCTCTAAGTATTCGTACACTCACGACTGCTGCTGCGAGCATCCTTTTTCAAGGTCCGCTTTCGTCCCGAACTCTCACTCACTCTCTACAGCACTGAGCGCTAAACTCCTGCAGCCTATCTAAAGGCTGCGAGGTCGGTGCGGCTGTGAATGACCCGTTGCCGTATGCAGTCGCTGCGGCCATGGCAGGCGTGCCTCCCGATCAACTTCGGCAGTAGTCCATCACATCTCGCGTGGCGGTCGCCCACGGATGTTTTCCTCCCAGTATCGATACCTTCGACCCACCTCCGCGAACTCCTCGTAGCTCGCACCGGAGCGAACCAGCGCGCCCAGGACCTGCGACTCGAACGACTGAACGATCGGCTGCTGCTGCTGCTGCTGCGGCGGCGGTTCACTCGCAACAGTTATGCGGGAGCAGTGCGTCTCCTGGGAGTCCTGGCTGTCGACCTCATCGTCCGAGCCACTGTCCTCTGCAGCTGGCGGCTCGCTCGCGGCAGTCACCAGAGAGTAGACCGTCTCCTTGTCGGAGTTGTCCTCCTCCGCACCGTCTGCACCCCTCTCCGGCTCTTGCAGCCTAGCTCTCTTGGCCGCCGCCCTCTTGTGGGCATTCCGCTCCTGCGTCTTGGTCTTGTAGCGCTGGGGATCCTTTCGGCGAGTGGCCTCCTTCCGCTGCCGACGCTGCCACGCTGCACCATACTGCGGCGGCCGGTTCTCGCCCTGCGAAGAACTGCTTGGCACGCCACGCTTCTTGGGCACCGCCGGCGGTGGCATGGACGCAGACGAGCTCGCTGCAGCACACTTCGGGGTTGCTCCCGGCAGCGGCATCTCGCATTGGTCGAAAGACATCCCTCTCAGAGCTTCTACGGGGTCTGAGGTGTGCCAGGGCCCCTCTCAAAGCTTCTACGGGGTGAGGTGTGCCAGGGCTGGAGNTCCCGGCAGCGGCATCTCGCATTGGTCGAAAGACATCCCTCTCAGAGCTTCTACGGGGTCTGAGGTGTGCCAGGGCCCCTCTCAAAGCTTCTACGGGGTGAGGTGTGCCAGGGCTGGAGGGCTGGTCCTACATCATGCGTGCGATCACACCTTGTGTCCTCGACCGAATCTTAAGACTCTTGTCCCTTGAGCGGATTGCGGGTCGCAGCCAATGCGGTTGGACAGGCACTTGCTCCGACTTCACTTCAGCNGTGTCCTCGACCGAATCTTAAGACTCTTGTCCCTTGAGCGGATTGCGGGTCGCAGCCAATGCGGTTGGACAGGCACTTGCTCCGACTTCACTTCAGCCACAGCTCATGCGTCCAGCTGATTATCTCCAACATGACCGAAGTCCAGACAACCCTTTAAATTTAAGCAAGCACGCACACTGCAATGGCCTCGATTGACTGCGGCACGGCGCGGCTGTCGGGGCAGGCGGGCAGGCCTCGCAAGGACTTGCTCGTTGCAATGCACAGAACACTAGCCCAAGGGAAAAACACGGAACCTCTGGGTTGGCTGGGTTGAGGTTACACTACCAGGGGCGCCTGCCCACGACACGACCTACCAGGGGCGCCTGCCCACGACACGACCTACCAGGGGCGCCTGCCCACGAACCCAAAACCCCGCACCTTCCCGGCAAACAAAACGCGGCAGTGACATCGGTCTCTCTCTCTCTCTCCCTCTCTCTCTCGCTCTCTCGCTCTCTCGCTCTCTCCCTCTCTCTCTCTCTCTCTCTCTCTCTCTCCGGTATCAAATATCTCCAGTCAGCCCTGGAACCCTAAATCTCGGAGTTGCCGAGGCGATGAGAGACGAGGCGACGCCACCAGGGCTAGAGGTCAGGGTACCCTCGCTCTTNAAATATCTCCAGTCAGCCCTGGAACCCTAAATCTCGGAGTTGCCGAGGCGATGAGAGACGAGGCGACGCCACCAGGGCTAGAGGTCAGGGTACCCTCGCTCTTTGTTATGTTTTTTTTGTGTTTATTGTAAATTGTTGCGTTCTATACACCCACTCTAGCCAGTTATTTATTTGGGTCAAAGCTCCGTTGTCCCCGAGATGGTGAGTGTTGTGAGGTGCTTCTTGTGTCCNTATTTGGGTCAAAGCTCCGTTGTCCCCGAGATGGTGAGTGTTGTGAGGTGCTTCTTGTGTCCCAGGATCATCCAACAACGTGTTCAAGTTGCAGTCAAGCAATCCAAGGGTTTAGGGTTACATGGGCAAGTGCCCCGTGCAATGGAACACCTTTTTCAATTGTCTGCGCGGAGTCGGCCAACTGCTAGTGCGACTGCCACGGCAAGGGTGCCGGCTCCTTCTTCTNAAATATCTCCAGTCAGCCCTGGAACCCTAAATCTCGGAGTTGCCGAGGCGATGAGAGACGAGGCGACGCCACCAGGGCTAGAGGTCAGGGTACCCTCGCTCTTTGTTATGTTTTTTTTGGTGTTTATTGTAAATTGTTGCGTTCTATACACCCACTCTAGCCAGTTATTTATTTGGGTCAAAGCTCCGTTGTCCCCGAGATGGTGAGTGTTGTGAGGTGCTTCTTGTGTCCCAGGATCNTATTTGGGTCAAAGCTCCGTTGTCCCCGAGATGGTGAGTGTTGTGAGGTGCTTCTTGTGTCCCAGGATCATCCAACAACGTGTTCAAGTTGCAGTCAAGCAATCCAAGGGTTTAGGGTTTAGGGTTACATGGGCAAGTGCCCCGTGCAATGGAACACCTTTTTCAATTGTCTGCGCGGAGTCGGCCAACTGCTAGTGCGACTGCCACGGCAAGGGTGCCGGCTCCTTCTTCTNAGGGTTTAGGGTTACATGGGCAAGTGCCCCGTGCAATGGAACACCTTTTTCAATTGTCTGCGCGGAGTCGGCCAACTGCTAGTGCGACTGCCACGGCAAGGGTGCCGGCTCCTTCTTCTCATCCGACAAGCCCTGCTCTTGCTTCGTCGCTGGGAGCCTGGGGTTCTTCTTCTTCAGGTGCTCCTTGCGTACGACGCCTAGCGAAGAGTACCATTGCCGACAGCTGCACGAAAACTCGACCATGGCCATAAGCTCCTCAATCTCGAAGTGGTGGGGGATTGGCAAACCCCTGCTCAGCAACCTGGCTTTCAACGTCTCCGACGAATCGCCCCAACTTGCCACGTTATGGGCCCGCATGAACTGCCGGAGCTCACGATACGAAGCCGCCATGTCCCTCAGAGATCTAGGAAGAATGCAACCAACAGCCAGAGCCCAACAGCCTCGCAGCAGGATACACCTTCAGGATTGCACCATGCCTGCCATGGCAATGGGGAAGTGCCCTTAATGTGCACAGGGGCGCATGCCTATGATGACTAGATCCCAGGGGCACCTGCCCATGTAAACATTCGACAGGGGCGCTTGCCCATGATGACTAGATCTCAGGGGCACTTGCCCATGTAAACCTTCGACAGGGGCGTGGGCCCCGGAAGACCCCCCGTTGTATTTCTACGGTCCGGGGCCCGTTTCAACAGCACCAGGCGTCCCGGGCTGTTGAAATCCCGCCGCCACCCCCGGTTGTATTTCTAGCTCCGGGTGCGCTGTTGATTCACTGGGGGGCAGCCACCCCCACAAGACCAAACTACCCAGGCGCCTGTCTCTGTTGAATACCCTGGCTCCTGGACCCCACCCGGGCGTAGAAAGACGCGGCCCCGATCTTGGCCAAGCACCCGAACCAGAGGGTGTTCAACACACCGTGGCGTCTCGGCTATTTGGTTTGACGGGGGGGTTTCCCCCCCTTCAGTTCGACAGCCCTCCGAACCGTAGAAATACATTGGTGGGGCACCCAGCACAAACTGCAAGCAGCGGAAACTGCTCTCTTACCTATGGCCACCGACCGCAAGCCTCCGACTGCATCCTATCCCTCTCGGCAATGGTCACTGTCTCGCGGCACCCAGCACAAACTGCAAGAAGCGGAAACTGCTCTCTTTACCTATGCCCACCGACCGNCTCCGACTGCATCCTATCCCTCTCGGCAATGGTCACTGTCTCGCGGCACCCAGCACAAACTGCAAGAAGCGGAAACTGCTCTCTTTACCTATGCCCACCGACCGCAAGCCTCCGACTGCATCCTATCCCTCTCGGCAATGGTCACTGTCTCGCGGCACCCAGCACAAACTGCAAGAAGCGGAAACTGCTCTCTTTACCTATGCCCACCGACCGNCTCCGACTGCATCCTATCCCTCTCGGCAATGGTCACTGTCTCGCGGCACCCAGCACAAACTGCAAGAAGCGGAAACTGCTCTCTTTACCTATGCCCACCGACCGCAAGCCTCCGACTGCCTCCTATCCCTGTCGGCAATGGTCACGCACCCAGCACATTTTGCAAGAAGCAGAAACTGCTCTCTTTAAATATACCTATGCCCACCGACAGCGAGCCTCCGACTGCATCCTATCCCTCTCTGCAATGCTCACTAGTCCTGCGGCACCCAGCAGCTGTGGAAGAAGCATCTCCAGAACGTTGCAAGACATGGCATTGCCCAGCATCCTTGCATACGCTGCCCGGCTGATGCCAGCGACAGCCCAGTCGATCTCTCCTGTCGCAAGCCGGCTACAAAGCAACGCAACCGTTGGGAATCGTAGGGTACAATGGTACCATTAAATTACTCGTCCGAGTCCTAGAGACTTAGAAATTTGAAGCACGGAGTCCTGCTCGCAGGCCTTGCAGCAGGGTGTAGTCGTCTTCATCCAGGTAGTCGCCTTTGGTGCTCAGCCAATGTAGAAAACTTCCGCAGCGGCTGCGCGTGAGAGTCATGACATAATCCACTCTGTAGTGATGGCCGGACCACGCATCGGAGACGCCGCAATCGACGCAAACCGGAGTCGTCATAGGGTTGATGCCGTCTTCCAGACACTTTTCGTAGGCCTGCAGGACCCGTTTCCTGTGCTGCGCTGCAGTGGGCAGTATCTGGAAGGCGGGGTCGTGAATGCGGGACCACCGCGGCAAGAAGTCTCGCAGCGACTTTGGCGGTAAGGCTGCTGGAAATGAAGGCGTTTCACCTCCCAGGGCAGCCAGCAGATAGCACCGCTGTCGGGCTTGCGGGGTGCCACATGCCCGAGAGTCCACGATGTTGGCATTGCAGCGGTAACCAAGATTGGTCAGCACCTGCAGGATAGACTCCATCACCTCCGAGTGGCTCCCGACCACGGCCGGGACATTCTCGAATAACACTGCTGGGGGTCTGTGCTTGCAGACATACTCCAGACTGTGCAGGAACAATTGGCTGCGGGGATCCTCCAGTCCTAACCGATTGCCAGCCTGGCTGTGCCCTTGGCATGGAGGGCCAAAACAGAAGAGGTCCACGCTCGGAGCCTCGTCGACGGGCCGAAGCGCAATGTCCGTATAGAGGAACTTGGGCGCATGCTGACACTGAATGAGCCTCCTGCAGTCCTCGGCGATGTCGCAGCTGAACAGGTGTACAAACGCAACCCCCAAGTGCTTCAAAGACAAAAGGACGGTGTCCAAGCCAGAGAAGTCCGTGCCAACCCTGATGGGCCCAGGCCCTGGAGCCGCCATGAGAATCTGACTCTAAGATGCTCTAGAAGCAGGCACGCTGGACGATGCAGCAGCCCAGTTGAACCCCTCTCCCCCCCCCCTTTGTGTTTGGGATCCCTAAACTCGGTGGTGCCCGAAACCTGACAACGGGTGGTGCTGGGGGCTCTCAATTAGACCCGGTGGCCTACAGGACGCTCTCAGGAGCTTGGGGGTCTTCGAGCAGTCGACTGCACCGCACACGTAATGAGCTTCTTCCTGACTCTGAGCTGTTGTGCGCAGCATCTGGCCTCCTTCACTGGAGCCGCGCATCCAGGCGAGCGGGCAGGTCACGAAGCACCTGCGCGGGTCACCGTCTGGAAGCATCTTGGGTGGCTGAGCTCCGTGTCCAGGAGAGGCGCCCGGCCCCGCTCCTAAAAATGGCACCAACACGTGACCTCCCCACGTTATCCTGGCATACGCTGGCCTCTGCAGCCGTAGTCGGGGCGGCGGCCACCTGCATGGACAGGCAAGCTAACCCTCTTCTGCCACCAGTGAGTTCACCGTCCGAGCAGGCCAGCACATGAACAGCAAACGACATTTTCCCCCCATGACTCTCCCCTGAATATTGTCGTGGCATGGATATGCCGTGGTGCGCTCATGCACTGGCGGTGCCACGGTGCCGCTCTCACTCCGGAACTGTACCTGGCTCTGGCACCGAATGAACTCCCTTCTTTACAGCCAGGTCTTCCGGCGACGCATCTGAATTCCATTATGCACGGGCCTACATGCCTGACAAGTCCAGCCGGGAATGCTCCTTGTCCAGGTTGTAGATGAAATCGAAGAAGCACCGGACATTGAAGACATGGCCCACGTCCTCGTGGTTGGAGGCCTCTGTGTCCGTGGCCAATGCAATCACCGAGGCGCTCTGTCTCTTGTTTATGGAGGCTTGTTTCGTTTGCAGCCAGCTCTGAAGCTCCAGCTGGATGGTCCATTTGGAGCCCTGCTGCCCTGCACAGCTTCTGATCAGGCTACACAGTTCCGCCTTTTCATCCAGGATCCCAGGGCTCATCCACACGCACCGCTTGATGCCAGTGGCTGCTTTGAACTTGATGGCAGGTCCGGCGTAGGGAGAGTCGCACGCCCAGCGCGGCGCCTCCACCATCCAGGCCCCATTCAGCACGGCAGCCCACAAAGTCAGGCTGTCCAAGGTCATGGAGTTGCTCAAGTCTACCATCAAGATCGACGCCTCGGCTCTCGAGGTGAACGTCCATTCACCCTCGCCTGCTGCTTCGTCCACAGCAGAGTTGCGTAGGTTGTCCGGAATGTAAACCGTCGGAGACTGCAAGTCGAGCCTGGACGGCGCACTGCCGCCCGTGCACGCCAGCTTGACTCGGGCCTCCTTCCGTGCACGACCTTGACGCAGCGCGGTCAAGTGCGCTCGTCCAGCCAGAGCCCTCTGAAGAACATCCAATTGCACTTCGTCTTCCAGGAGACTATTGGCCAGCAATGCTTCATCTTCTCGTGCCTTCCTCTTCTTCTGCTGCTGACGGGATTCCTGCTCGTGCCGCGCGGTCCACACTTGGTCATCCAGATTTGCACTCGCCGGCGTGTGCGTCTCGAGCACGCTTGTGTCAACCACGAGAGCCTCCTTGCGAGCTCGTAGGAATGCCTTTTCCGTCTTTGCGGCAGAAGCTTGCCTTGGCTTGCCCCTGCCGGTGTCGATTCGTGCAAAGTTGCCACGCCTGGAGCTGCCATAGTATTCTTTCCAGCATGCCTGCGCCTGGGAGATTAGCGTGCCAGACGATGAAGGCAAGGCCAGAACTGTCATCCTTCTGGACTCGTTGTCGGAAGACAATGCACGGCTGCTGTCGGTTATCTTGCGCTGAGCTTCAGAAAAGTGGCGCTCAAGACATGAGTCCGACAGGCACACAGTGGAGTAGATGGCGATCAAGGTGCGAAGGTTCTGACTCGGGTGCCGTGCACTCGTCTCGTGCCTGGTCTGTGTTTCCATCAGGGCAGAACGCCACGCAGCATTGTTGTCCTTCTCTCCGTCCTTCTTGAAGTGGTGTACTGCCCGGAAGTGGTAGTCGCAGAACTCGCTCAGCAGGTTAGGCAAGCAAAGGTTGAAGGTCTGAGCCAATCGAGTCAGAGGCTCCCGCACTGCCGGCGGCAAGCTTTCAGGCTGCCCGCATGCTACTGTGCGGGTCGTCTGCAAATCGAAGACTGATAGTGCAGAGACGGCCTCGAACTCTGGATACTCTGCACGGAGCACCTCTTGTGCCAGAACCACCCACGCCTGCAGCCTTGCCAGGCACCTGTCCACCGTAGCCCTGGACGCTGCATTGGGTCCTCCCACGCTCCGGACTTGTCCGTGAACCGGGACCATGTGGGCAGACTTCAGCCACTTCAGCAGGTAACTCGTGTGACCCTGAACTGTAAGAACTTTGCGTTGGATGAACAATTCCGTGACACGCAGCATGAAAGTACGTACCTGCGCATTGGCCACTGCGGGGTCGACATAAGATTGGTCGAAGAATCTGATCAACGTCATCGCTTCGTCCCCTGCATCAGCCAAAAGCGCTGCTGTGAGGAGAATCTCATCGGACAGTGCATCCAAGAACAAAGTGGCGTTCTGAGCTGCGCACGTCCCGGCGCGCTCCTGCGTGATCCGATATGCGACTGCGATGAGCGACTCCACGTCCAAGATCAGCCGAGAGATGGGGGTCACCAATGTCTCGTATCTGTGGAGGGCAGCACGGAGGTTGCGGAAGCTGCTGTCTACCGCCTTGGTTTTCGAAGCTTCTGTAGCCTGGACGTACCACTGACGAAAGTCGTCACTGTGCTGCACCATCTGCCTCTTGTGAACTTAACTTCAGCCCGAAAACCCGAACCGGAAGGTTAGACCTGGGGCAGTAACTGCAATTCCAGCTGTTTCTCGGGGGGTTGAACAACCAAAGATTAAAAGTTGTTTCCAACTACCCCCGAAGCTGCGTGATGCTGGACGGGCCATGAATTAGCGAGACGACGACGGCTTCCAGGAATGGGTCGGCTCGCCAAGGTCGCTGCAGCACTCTGCGAGTGCCGTGGGCACGATCACGGACAATCAGCTTGTGATTAGGAAAAATCACATCCCCAGTCTGCAGATCTGCCATGGGCACTTCCAGAGGCGCAGCCGTGTCCTGAGCAGCAGTGACCTCGTTCGATGCGCTGTCCACGGTGGTGCAGTGCACGTGCAGACGTATGTGCTCCAGGAGCTTTCTATCGCAGTCAGCAGCTTCGCGCTTGGAAGCTTCTGGATCCCCGATGCCAGGCGTGCAGAACTTCGTGAGGATCTTCAGGGTTGCCTCCGCGATGCCCAGGGCGGTACTGTTGTATGTGCCCTTCAGTTGTCCGAAGACACCCTCTGTCACCTGCATTTCGTCGTCCGTGGCACGGAACCGCAGAAGCAACCTTTTATGCCGCTCGTCTCTCAGCAGCGTAAGGGAAACAGCTTCCCGAACTCGATCTCTCCACTGAACGCGGGCTGCCTCCACCAACGCAAACTCCATCCTCGCCATTTTCCCTCTGGCCCCGACATCGGACAAGGTGCCAGTATGACCCTTCTGCAAATGTTCCAATGCATCCTTGAACTGCTGAGCACCTGGAGCCACATGTGGGACCTCCTTCGGCGGCACTGCGACCCCGAGCACCTTGCAAACAGCCTCGATATGACCCACATTCTGGGCATGCCGTTGCAGCTTGAAGGTCTTCAGCTGCGGTTTCTCGCAGAACTGCATGCCATGGTCCTCCTTGCAGAATTTGCAACCGGCAAAGAAGAAGTCATCCTTGGACACATGCCAACAAAGCCAGCTTTCCCCTGATGCGAGCATGGCCTGTGCCTTTTCGAGAACAGAGACATCCGCAGACAACTCTGACAGTTTCCGTAATATAGCGTCGTCGACCACGGGGGTCTCCTTCTGCCACTTTGTCAGGTGGCACCCCAAAAGCCTGCACCCACAGGCTTTAAGATTGCAGCTCTGTACATGTGCCCGCAGCTCCGCAGGCGACTCCGGCGACAGCTGCACGACGGCTGAGCCCCTCATTGCACAGGCGGGTTAGCAAGGATAGCAGGAGCTTGTACCATGTACCTCAGTACTCCGGTAGGATTGTCCAGGTGTATTCGTGACACAGTCTTGACTCGAATAATTACAATGTGTGTATGTGTAGCATAAAGAGTTCGGTCGCCCTGATTGTCTCGTTGTCTCACGTGACGACCGATCTCAGCGGTAGCAAGGACATCTAACTTGAACCACTCTCGCCCGCGCTGACTCAGCGAGTAACTGGCTGTGGCTTCCCATGAACATTTGCTGGAACAAGTCACATGTCTGGCACAGTAGCTTGCATGATGTGTGGCCTGCATGTTCCATGATGCACTGCACAGACAACACTTAGCCAAGCCTGCCTCCTGCGGCATGCCGACGACTGCAGCACCACGTGGACAAAGAGAGCCTTTGGACGTTCAGCAAATGGTATACTTATTTCAGACATGTGTTGCAGAAGGGCTGGCATGGGTTGGGGTGTTGACACTACTGCAGTTGGTCTGCGTAGAGCGGGCCGATGCATGTAGACAAGCTCGAAGGCAGTGGCTACGAAATCTGGACCCCCGTTCTGGAGGCCCACCTAGCATCACATTCCCTGCCGGGCTGAACAGGAAAACATCCCCCAGAGAGATTCCGCTGTCTAACACTTTCGCTGCATTGTTACATGGATGGCTGGACAAGAAGCCGCTCCGATCAGCTAAAGGACAATGGCCACATGAGGGGCAAGACACACTCCGTGCCACAGCGTGCTTGTTTCCTGGCCTCTCTCTCAAGAAGAAGGGCGCGCGAACCTGGGACAAGGCCGTCTCCGAGCGAGGGTATCTAAAGCAATTGTCCAGGATTGGACATGTGATCGACGAACAGCGACGAAAGGCAGCTGGCAAAGGCAAGAGTCATGTCTTCACCGACTACGATATCACTAAGCTCGGAACACACTCGTTCAAACGCTCGGGCGTCATTTGGCTTAAGGACTCTGCGTGCTCTACTGCTGTAATAGGAAAGATATCGGGTACCAGTTGCCGCACACTCGACGAGCAGTACGACATGCCAACCCTAAAGAGGCAACGGATTGCGGTCAATTCCGCGTTCGGAAACCTGATAGACAATGTCTCACCCAGTAAGAAGCCCAAGAAATGCAAATGGCCAACTTGCTCCTCTTGTGGGGAAACCAGAACAGACGCCCGCTGGAAGTGCTGCCCATTTTGCTGCCATAGGTTTGCCAATGCATGAGCTGGTACGCAGCTCAATTAAGTCAATGCACGCTTGATGCGCATGCCCGAAAGCGACGAACAAATGCATTCCAAGCAGCCGCGCGCACAGGCTCGCACACAGCAAGCGCAACGTGGCATGGCAAACACCGTGGCTCCCAGGTCCTGTTCTTAGTCTTCTTGCTGAACTTCACTGCAACAGGACCTCCGGTTCTGTTCGCTTTTTGTTCCCCCAAGACCGTTACGTAGGAGGTGTGGGGNGGCAAACACCGTGGCTCCCAGGTCCTGTTCTTAGTCTTCTTGCTGAACTTCACTGCAACAGGACCTCCGGTTCTGTTCGCTTTTTGTTCCCCCAAGACCGTTACGTAGGAGGTGTGGGGAGAGGGGTTCGTAGGGCAGAGGGTTGAGGCAGGGTCTGTGGTTCGAGGTTCTGTTGTAGGGCAGAGGATTTGAGGTTCTGTCTGGGAGGTTCTGTGAGGGTCTGTGGTTGTGGTNTGGGGAGAGGGGTTCGTAGGGCAGAGGGTTGAGGCAGGGTCTGTGGTTCGAGGTTCTGTTGTAGGGCAGAGGATTTGAGGTTCTGTCTGGGAGGTTCTGTGAGGGTCTGTGGTTGTGGTTTGAGGTTCTGTTTCCGGGGAAACGGAACTATGAGGTTCTGCTGATGGGGATCTGCTGGTTTCTGCTGGGGCAGGAGGCTGTTGGTTGCTGTTTCCGGGCTAGGTTCTGTCCTAGGCTCTGTCTGTGGCTGTTTCCGTTTGAGTTTCTGGTTTGAGGTCTGTTTGAGTTTCTGGTCTCAGGTTCTGTCGAGGGTCTCTGTTTCCGGCGTTCTGTCTGGGAGGTCTTCTGTTTCCGGTTCCCGGCGGGTCTGTCTGGGAGGTTCTGAGGTCCCGGCGGGTCTGTCTGGGAGGTTCTGAGGTCTTCTGTTTCCGGTTCCCGGCGGGTCTGTCTGGCAGGTTCTGGGTGGTGGAGGTCCAGTGGGAGGCTGTTTCCGGAGGTTCTGGGTCGGGAGGTGGTTCGGGTTCTGTTTCCGGCGGGTTGTTGGTTCTGTTTCCGGCGGGTTCCGGTTCTGAGTTGCTTGTCCGGTTCTGAGTTGCTTGAGTTGGTTCTGAGTTGCTTGAGTTGGTTCTGTTTCCGGCGGGCTTGAGTTGGTTCTGAGTTGCTTGAGTTGGTGTTGGAGTTGGTCCTGGGAGGTTGGGAGGTTCGAGTTGGTGTTGGTTCTGTTTCCGGCGGGTGGTTCTGTTTCCGGCGGGGAAACGGAACCTCGCGGCGGGGAAACGGAACCTCGGCGGGGAANGTTGGTCCTGGGAGGTTGGGAGGTTCGAGTTGGTGTTGGTTCTGTTTCCGGCGGGTGGTTCTGTTTCCGGCGGGGAAACGGAACCTCGCGGCGGGGAAACGGAACCTCGGCGGGGAAAGTTGGGGATGGAAGGCAGGAATGATGAGGGCAGGGCTGCTTGTCAGCAGTTTCTGGACGGGCAGGGCTGCTTGTCAGCAGTTTCCGGAACCTAACGGGAAAATGGCTACCAAGCGGAACCGACAGACCGTGGGAAACCGGGGGAACGAGGTTCTGCTCGTCAGCAGCCGGTTTCTGCTTGTCTGTTTGTCAGCAGCTCTTTTTTTGGTTTGTTTCGCGGGGGCATTTCTGCTTGTCAGCAGCCGGTTTCTGTTTGTCTGCTTGTCAGCAGCTCGGGTTTGTAGGGTTTTCGCGGGTTTCTAGCAAAGGCAAGGGGCTGCAAAGGGTTCTAGGCTTTCGCCTAGAGTCCTAGAGCGGGGTTTAGGGACCTCGGTCTGTGTTTTGTGAGTGGGGTGTTCTAGAAAGTGTGCTTGTCAGCAGGTCTTGCTGTTCAGCAAGGCAACCAGGAAAGAGGTTTCCGGTCGATTGTGCGGGGTCTAGGATTTTACTATTCTGAAGGGATGAGGACCTTTCAGTAGCACTTATGCGAATCTCTGCTCGGAGGATGTCTGCTTTTCAGCAGTCTGCTGTTCCGCATGAGCATGGTCTAGGGTACCTCCTGCTTGTCAGCAGTGTGGGCAAGCTCTGTGTGTCAATACCGGCAGGCAGGCCTGCAGACATGCCAAATCCGCGCTTGGCGAGAACCTCAGATGCGCATGCCGGGCCGTGCCACTCCGCAGACAGCGGGATTAATTGCAAACGTTCTATGTTGCCGACTGATCTATAAAAAAATGACGGTAGAGTAAACAGCATACGAATCGCAGTTCCTCATGAAGGTCCAGGTGTTGATGTAGAATTTCTACTGCCGAGTCAAACTGCGAGCCCGGGCAACCAGTGATCGCCGGCACCTGAGTCAGTTACAGCTTCTAGAAGTTCACTGCCTCGGCATGCTGTCTGCTGCTCACAAGTTATGGGTTGGTGCGCCAGGGATCTTGGGTACTGAAGACAGGGACGTCCTGCTCATAAGGAGGGACGGGTGCCTTGCCTGCTTGTCAGCAGAGGCGTCCTGCAGACCAGCAGCAAGCTTCCGTCGGCAGAGGGCTCAGCCTGGGCTCGCGGACAGGTCTTATAGTGCNGGGACGGGTGCCTTGCCTGCTTGTCAGCAGAGGCGTCCTGCAGACCAGCAGCAAGCTTCCGTCGGCAGAGGGCTCAGCCTGGGCTCGCGGACAGGTCTTATAGTGCATGCAGTGACATGATGCAATGCTCTGGCGACTGCTCTGGGTGCTTGTCCCTGCACATCGTTCGCTCACTCCGTGCCTCTCTGTGATCTCTCAAGGCTGTCTGTACGATGTTTGCATGGTTGCATGGAACTGCNACTCCGTGCCTCTCTGTGATCTCTCAAGGCTGTCTGTACGATGTTTGCATGGTTGCATGGAACTGCAAGGTGGTGTCGATCCCAAGCTAAGACAGGAACAGCTGCAAGACCGTTTCCACACGCACAGACACCGACATGCAAGCGATCCGAAGCTAAGACAGGAATGACTGAGAAACCATGTTCACACTCGCACGGACACCGGCATATAAGCGCATCCTGGACCAGGGTCTAGATCACACACTAGGACAGTACACAACACGTTGTCCTTCCACCACGAGGGAAGGCCAGACAGACCCAAGCGGAAGTACGCGGCCGGACTGANTTCTGGTTGCAGGAAAGCTCCAAACAGGCTTTCCCAGCTGGACGAGGCGACATAATGCAGAACCTACGACCAACACGCAAAGAGAGTAGTAGAGATGCTGCCTGGCAGGAAAAGTGAGGGTCTTCCGAAGGCCAAGGTGGAACAAGAACTGCTGCAGGGCCTGTAATCTCCATTGTGGTCTGTCAGGGACGCAGCAGCAGCTCTCTGGCGGCTCAGACAGCCCAAGGCGACATGTAGCAAGACCCAGCATGCTTCTAGCGAGCAGTCTGCACCTGGCAGGAGAAGTGGAAGGGTCTTCAGGGAGGCCGAGGTGAGGCCACAGCTGAAGGCGAGATGTAGCAGCACCGACGTGCAACCCCAGCCCCAAACTTCAGATGCTGTCAAGCATCCTCTGGGTATGCCCTAGCTCTCTCCACACCCTCATGCTGCAAAGCATTCCCTCACCGTTCTTTTCACTGTCAGGTGGCAGGAAAAACAAGAGCCAAGGATGGCTTC
>BGNK01005199.1:30496-42263 GCA_003297005.1 Symbiodinium sp. clade A Y106 | reverse complement strand
AATCTTGCAACCCTGCCCTGCCCTCTGTGCCCTGCCCCTGCACCCTGCCTGCACCCTGCCGGCACCTGGCCCTGGTGAGCTGTGCTGCCCCTAAACGCTCTGAACCCTAAACCCTGCCCTAAAACGCCACTCCTTTTCCTTCTTCCTGTGCTCTTGCTACTATAGGGTGTGGTTGGGGTTATGACCTGGAAGATTCTTAATTTNGAAATAAGCGCGACCCCCCTAATTTCAGCAAGGAAACTAAGCGCGACGTCACTAGTTTCGGGTTTCGTATCTAGCGCGACGTCACTTTCCTAATTCGGGTTCTGAAATTAATATAATTTAATTCCCCAGTTTATAATCCATGGGGTTTAGGGTCTATAGGGTTTATAGGGTTTAAAGAGTTCGGTTCAGGGCTTATAGGGTTTAGAGGGTTTAGGGGTTTAGGAGTTTATAGTTTATAGGGTTTAGGGTTTGTGGGGTTTAGGGTATATAGGGTTTATAGGGTTTAGAGAGTTCGGTTTAGGGCTTATGGGGTTTAGAGGGTTTAGGGGTTTAGGTGTTTATAGTTTATAGGGTTTAGGGTTTGTGGTAGAGAGTTTGGTTTGGGGCTTATAGGGTTTATGGGGTTTAGGGTTTATCGGGTTTAGAGAGTTCGGTTTAGGGCTTATAAGGGATTATAGGGTTTAGGGTTTAGAGAGTTTAGGGGTTTATAGTTTATGTTTAAAAGCTTACCTGTATCCGAAAAGACCTACCTGTTTAAGGAACTATACCATAATAAGGAACTCTGAAAAGGTAGGTCTTTTCGGCTACAGGTAGGGGTTTCAAAGACCCTGTGAATCCTTTCGGCCCAGCTCCAGGATCCCTTTGAATGCAATCAAGTGAAATCCTGAATGAAGTGCCGAAAGCCACATGAAATACGTAGGCTTTAAAAAACGAGGAATCCGCAAGGCGAGACCCGTAGTCAAAGAGTATGTTGATTCTTTTTGGCAGTTATGCTTCGGATGAAACCCCTCAACTCTTATTGTGATTCCAATCTTAGAGAACCTTTAACCCTAAACCCCAAGCCACGTTAAACCACGTATGTGTCGCAGAAAGTATACAAACTGAGAAGGAGAGGGTTTCGTTAGTGTTCGTCATCAAGGTGCGCCTTGTAGCGTGTGGGGCGTCTTAGGGTGTTGGTATAGTCTGGGGTACCGCAAGTTGCGACAGTTAGGACTGCAGTGTTGAAGCATGTCTTTGAAATATACCCTAAACCCCTAAACCCCTAAACCCCAAACCGTTAACCAAATGACTGGGCATGAGAATCCTAAATCTGGATCCCAATACCCTGACTGAGGAGTCGAACCAGTAGTCACACGGTTTAGGGTTTAGGGGCTTAGGGTTTATAGAGATTAGCATTGTTCCCTCCGACTTCCTTCCACACAACTTCGTCCTAAGCCCTAAAACTGGTGCCCTGAACCCCGAAGCCTAAGCCCCAAACCGCAAGCCCTGCAGACGGTGGTGTTGAAGCCCACAGTGCGTGGGAGCCTGGCCCCATCTCCCCTTGGTCAGACTCAGGTGCGGACAGTTTTGATTAGGGACTTTTAAAAGGACATAATTGTAAGCATTTTACAGGGATATCCCTACCTTGGGCTTCATCATACGGGTGTTTATATGGGGTATCCCTATCCTGCTGTTTGCTTGTGGGCTCGTTTTGGTGGCCGGGGCCCCTCAGCCTAAAAGCAACCCCACCAATCCATATGCTTAAAATGGGAACTCTGACGCTCGGCATGTTCTGTGTGTTCCTTGACTGGCTCTTGTATGGATTCTTCAAGGGAGCTCACGGCTTGGAAGGTAGTGTTGTTGGGATGTCTTGCGTGTTAGGGTTGCAGGATTCAGAGTTCATGGGGTTTCCGTCAGGTTCAGGGGTGTTGGGGTTTTGTAACCCTACACTGGAAATCGCTTAAATTTCCTATAAGGTACAAGGGTTTAACTAGTATCGTCATTCAGCGTCCATGGGTGGACGCGTCGAATGTCGGCAAGGTCCTTCAGCCATGCCCACTCTTCGAAGCCACTTCCCCCCTAAAACACAATAAAGTCCAGCCCTTAACTCAGCAAGCAACCCAAAACCCTATAAGCCCTATCACCCTGAATCCTCAAGCCCGAAACTCTGAACCCTGAACCACCGAAAACAAAAGTCAAGACCATGGACTACTTCCTCTGGCAGACAGGCGGACGCCCCAGAGGAGTTCGAGGCAATACTGCGTCCTCATTGAATCGCTGTCTCGGTTCCCATTGATACAGAACCCTTTAAAACCCTATAGAACCCTATAGAACCCTTATAGAACCTGTCGAACCCTATGAAACCCTATAGAACCCTTATAGAACCTGTCGAGCCCTATGAAACCCTATAGAACCTTATAAAACCCCTATAGAACCCGTAAAATCCTAAAAAAGGGCCCCCTATACAGAGCCCAAGGGCTCCATTTCGCGCTGAAGAGATGCTTTCCTCATCAAGAGCTCCAATGGGAGAGTGTGGATTTTGGGACCTAAAACCCGACTATTTGAGTATTTGGACCCTCTAGGTTCCTTATTAAGGAGGGGGGGCAGGGTTACTAAACACGTGTCCACAGAACTCCTTATGAAGTAATTCAGAAGGCCTTTAATCATACATAGCATCAAATTTGAGGGTGGTTTGAGTTGTGAGGCCTCAACCAGTGTATGGTCCATTTCCATTATTTGAAGTCCCTTAAGGATGCGTCCTTGACCAGGGGCCTACATGGATGTCTGTGTCTGCCATGTTCAGAGCTGAGGGACTTACCGTCTTTGACTTCAGTTTGGCGGTTCAGGATCTTTGGGTTTAGAGTTTCCGAATTATACGATTACGCAGTACTAAACCCTAAACCCTAAACTTAAACCGGTTAGTGATTAGATAGATGATGTCGGTCGCTAAACCCTGACTCCGTACTCCTGTACGTCGAACTCTTGCAAACATGCAATGCCAAGTCCGTGAACCGTAAGCCCCAGAGCCAGACTATGTAATACAGGAGTCGGAGTACTGTATTAGTATGGAATAGATATACGGTATACTGTCATATACCACCAGAGCTGAATTCTACTTGAGGTTCCCATACAGCGATAAACCCCTTAAGACCTCAACCACTCTAAACCCTTAACCCTAAACGCGGAAACCCCTAAACGCCTAGACCCCTAATCCCTAAACCCCTAAACCCTACACCCTACACCCCTAACTCCTAAACCCTAAAGATCCCTTATAGAAGCCTTTAAGGAACCCTTTAAGGAGCCCTTTTCAACGAACCCTAAACCCCTAAATCCCTAAACATCTAAACCTCTAAAGCCCTACGAAGTCCGGATGCATGGAAGAAGCACCCCGCCATCTCTGAAAGGTTTAGGGTTGAAGTTAGGGCTTATAAGGGCTTAGGGAAATTTAGGGTTTAGGGTTGAAGTTAGAGCTTAAAAAGGGCTTAGGGAAATTTAGGGTTTAGGGCTTATAAGGGCTAAGGGTTTAGGGTTTAGGGTTTGGGGGGGGGGGGGGTTAGAGGGTTTTTCTTCAAGCCAGGGCTCACAAATTTTGTCCCGGCTACTTCCGGTTTATTTCGAGCTTAGGGCTCTGTACACCGCAACTAAGGAAATGCCTTAAGTCACTGCCTTGGATATTTTCGGGTATATTCCGTCTAACACCCGTAGAATTCCTTCCAGAAGCCCACAGTTGAAGGTATATTTCTCGGGGAATTGCTGCTTTCTATGAACTCAGCTTTCGGTGCAAGTGTGGCTTCAGGTTTACGATTAATTAGGGGGTTAGGTCTTTGGTTTAAAGATGTTTAAAGACTTGAAGTTTAGGATTCAGGGTTTAAAGCTTGAGGGTTTTGACTTGGGGTTTAGGGTGGAAGTGAAGGGTTCGAGTTAGGCTTTAATGCTTCATCTTACAAGTACTTACTTGTTTCTTGAACTTCTTAAGTACCTTGCGTGTTGTATCCTACTCGGGTTATGATATCTGTATATCTATGGAACAAGTTATGATATCTAACTATATATGTCTGTGGAACAAGTGCTAACGAAGTCCCCGACCCTCCAAAGAGGCCCTCACGATCTAACGCCCCTGAAACCTCGGATGCGGATTCTCTGAAACCGTCTCCGCTGTGGGACTGCAGCTCAGTGGGAGGCTGGAGCACAGCTGTGGCTGCCTCGCGACTGCACCGTGCCTGCGTTCTTGCTGGCATCCGAGCACCGTTCATGCTCTTCCTGGCCTTGGACGGACCTTTTCTTGTTCTCGCGGTAGGGGTGCTTACCCACCGTGCCATGGCCTTCATGCTGGTCAGTCGTGCGCAATGCGGCAAAGAGTGTTGTCTTGTCAAGGGCATGTCTCTCGCATCACGGTGGCTGTTTGCTGAGATGGTTGGGATTCCGCGGAGCAGCAGTGATGCCAGTGCTCGGCATCGCGGTAGTGGAGTTGATCCGTCTCGTGATCGGGCCCAGGCACTTCCAACTAACCATTCAGTCGGAGTTCCAAGTTAAACCTTGGCCCTCCACCTCAAAACCAGAAAGCCCAACACCTAAACCCGAAATCCCAGAAGGACTCAAGAACTCTGATCGACTCCTCATATTAACCCTGATACAGGAACCCTACTCTATACTTTTTAGGTCCCTGATTACGAGGGCTTATTTTTTGGGCTTTGGGTTTTTGGTGTATTCCTTTCCTAGACTTCAGGGTTTAGGACGCCGGAGAATCCTGAGGCACCCCAAATCTGCTGCAACCTGAGCCGCTTGAAGGTTATAGGGTTTAGGGTTTAGGTTAGAGGGATTTAAGCGTAGAGGGTTTTAGGCCCCATTGTACTGCCCTTACAGTAGCTTTTGTTGGAAGCCTAGACCCCAACAGAGACTCCAAAACCCCTCATGATATTTAAAGTCAGAATAAGGGAGCCC
Organism: Symbiodinium sp. clade A Y106; assembly: GCA_003297005.1. Classification (NCBI taxonomy): domain Eukaryota; class Dinophyceae; order Suessiales; family Symbiodiniaceae; genus Symbiodinium; species Symbiodinium sp. clade A. The sequence goes on along the minus strand of BGNK01005199.1, from coordinate 37,358 downwards.
TGAAACCCTAAACTCCTAAACCCCCAAACCTTGAACCCTAAGCCTAATCTCGAAACCCCTAAACCCTAAGCCCCTAAAATTAAGGGTTTTTTTGGGGGGGGGTCTCGGGGAGGCCGTTGGAGCAGCTGATGAGTTGTTTGCTTTGCTCTCCGGCCTCACAGAGAGGTATCCTGCCCGCATCAGAGTAAGGGCTTTAATTTAAGTTACCATCAAAAAGCAAGCCATACTATCTACTATAGATCCTTATCATGATAACTTAACTTGAATTCCTAAAAAACCCCAGTAAAGCTGTTTGCGCTCAGGGTTTAGGCTTCAGGGTGGGGGCTTTTGGTTTCGGGTTTAGGGTTTGGGATTCAGGCCTTCGGTTTAGGGTTTCAGGTTTAGGGTTTAGGGTTTCGTGTTTAGGGTCTAGGGTTGAGGATTTAGGGTTTCAATTTCGGGTGATGTGATGTTTGTTTCAATGATATGGCGCTTTTTACGCGCACCGTGTAGGGCTGAAGACAGGGCCCTAACCAAAAGGGAACCTTGAAAATGAGAAAATCTTGGGTCTTACATCCGCACCTCCTCCTTCTGCTTACATTCAGCCCCGCCGTCATGATCGCCACTAACATGAGCAAGATCATCTCCCTCCTGCTCCGCCTCCTCTTCAACCTTATCCACTTATCCCCATACTCTCGCTGATCCCCATCGCAGCCATGTTCATCACCGACAGCATCAAGATGTATCAGCAACGCCCCCATCTCCACCTCCACGACCAATTGAATCGTCGTCAGGACCTACACCATCTCGAATCTCGATCACTGCTGTCAGTATCATGGTCGTTACCATGTCCGCTTTGATCCTCAACATCGCCAACATCGATGCCTTCATCTTCCTCTTAATCATCATCACCGCCGCCATCAACAGCAACGTCGTGGCATTCCGTGCTTTACGACTGATTGTGGCAAAGTTGCGTCCTGACTCGTTTCCCTATACAAGGAGGCCGCTAGGGCCTTGAGGGGTTTGATGCCATAGACTTTTGTGGACCTCAGGAGTTTGGCTTTCGAGTTGTTGCAGCGTCATCCACCGAAACCTCTGGAAGCTTACCATGCTTCGGATGAGACGACCCTTCACAGCAGCACTAACTTGCTTACATAAGACGCCTATACTTGGAACTTGCTCCTGTTCAGGCGTTGAGGTTTTGGATGACTTGGGGATGTACAGGGTTTACGGTTTAGGGCCTGCAGGGTCTAAACCCTAAACCCCTAAGAGCGGATCGAAATCTTTCTCTTAACCCAGCCTTCCCTAAACCTGCAAGCTTAACACCCTCTGCCTCCCTGCCCCTTCAAGTTGGGGTGGAGGCTCCACCTGCAAACCCTTTCCGCCCCGACGCTTTGCTGTGAACCCAGACAGCTGGAGCACAGGACAAGACTGACTTTGCCATTGGGGCATGAGGAGACTGATGTTCCAACTTCCGGGCTCTGACTTTGACCCCTACATCCCTCCCTAAACCCCTAAACCCCTAAACCCTAAACTCCAAACCGCCCAGGCAGAAGCAGCTGGAGACGAAGTTGGAAGGTTGGGTCGACAAGCAGCTTCCTGGCTTCAGCAAGTACTTAGAAACCAAGATTTGGTTCCTCTAATCCTGAAGAAACAGCTCAAATTACAATTTTAGGTAGGGGCCCAAGTTCAGTATAGAATAGTACTGCTTTAGACTCTCGCAACCCCTGGACCAGACTGGGTGCATAGGATTTCGTGTTCAGGGGTGGAGAATGCAATTTACCGATCCGTATTCGCGGTTAGGGGTTGAGCGTTTGAGTTGTACACTCCTTGTAAATGTATTTATGCAAGATAATGTCCTCCAGGGCTGTGTTTTTGCGAGCTGTGCTTTGGAGGTACCGACAACAAGATACTATGGGAATCAGAACAACCATTTCGGATGGTGATTACATGATTGTTGCACTACACCCCAACACCCAAACCCAAACCAACGCAGTCCAGAATGTTCAGCCACCTTGTCTACGGCGCTCATGGTAGTAAGTGCCTGGATCCGTACGAGGTGCGATGGAATGCAGCGACAGGACTACCCAACACCCTCAACCCTTACCTAAACTCTATCTTCCTATCAATCTATCTCTCATTCTCTCCACATATATATATATATATGCACACATTATACACTTATCATTACATGTAAACCCTAGGCCCGTCCAGACACCAAGTAAAGCCTCAGCAAACGTAAACTAACATCCCTAAACTTTAAGCCTCAGTTGCCGAGAGGGGTAGCAACCTAGTTTAAGTTAAGAGTTTGCAGCTGGTTTTACAGTGTGTTAGGGTTCCGGGGTAAGGAGCCTCGGCTTGAATGGTTTTCCACCTTGTTGGGATAGCTGGGGTTTAGGACTTAAGGGTTTAAGAACCTGACTGGTGTGTTGTCACTGGCTCTTACACAAGTGCCTTGACACCCCAAAAGGATGAAAAGGGTTTTCGTGCTCCTTCGCGAGGCCTGAGACTGCCTTGTAGCTCAGAGCTTCAGCTCTGAAACAATGACTGCCCGCCTCACGTCCTCAGGCCCCATACCAGTGTATCATCCCAAGACCCCACCCTGAAAACCCAAAACAATAGCTAATTCTATCCCGATGCTCTAACGCTAAACCATCCTAAGAATCCTAAACCCAAAACCAACAAGGCCTGAAATTCAAAGCAGTGACCCTAAATCCCTAAACCCTAAACCCCTAAAACCCTGAAACCCTAAACCCCTCAACCCCAAACCCTTAGAATCGTGCTAGAGCATTTCGGCTCGAGGGATGAAGGCCCTAAGCCCCAGGCCCCCTTAGTTCCAGACCCCTTATCCTTAGAGCCTTAGGGGTACTTAGAAATTATTTTTGATTTGTGGTTCCTATAATCCCTAAGAAACAGCTACAGTTATATTGATTTTTGCAGGGGGTCTAAGTTCAGTATAGTTTGCCTTTCCGCAAACCAAAACCCTCCATCCCAGGACCCATACAGCCTAAACTGGCCGTTAACCCCTCAACCCTAAACCCTAAACCGCCCTAAACCCCTAAACCCCTAAACCCCAAACCCCCAAACCCTAAACCCCTAAACCATAAACCCCTATACAAAGCCCTACAGGCCTGAATAACTGGCCGACATGGGCACGCCGTTCTACTCCGTCTAGAACCTTAGCAGCTGAGTGGATACACGTTACACTTTTTGTGACAATATTACCCGCTATAGAACTAAAAGTGTACACTTCTTGGGGCATATGAACTCCGCAACTAAGGAACTGTATGAAGGCCCCTGGCCGGCAGACAAAGAGTCCCTGAACCCTCAAACCTAACCCTTAAACCCTGTAAGCAAAAGAACCCAGAGACTCCAACATCCCTTAATTAAGGAATATTCCTGAAATCATATGAGGGATCCTATGATAATTTAAGGAATATTCCTTAATTAAGGGATATTGGAGTCTCTGGGAACCCTGTAAGCATAGAAAAGAGCAGGACCAGCTTTTATCGGAGCTCCTGAGCCATCTGTCTGCAAAGGTGGGCACAAGACAGCAATTTAGGGTTCAGGGGTTAGGGATTTAGGGGTTTGGGGTTTTAGGGTTTGCGGGTTTTGGGATTGGCGAGGATTCTAAAGTTTGGGCTCTGTAAGGGTTCGGGCGAAGTCCTGAACCTACCTAACTTAACTCTCGAGGGCTCCAGGAGGGCGTAGGGTGTAAGACTGAAGCACCCGGAGACTCCAAGATCCCTTAATTAAGGAATATTCCTTAAATCATATTAGGGATCCTATTATAATTTAAGGAATATTCCTTAATTAAGGGATATTGGAGTCTCTGGGCAGTTTAGGATCTGGAGTCTGAGGGTTTGGGATCGGGAGTTCAGGATGTAGAGCTTAGGATCCAGGGATCGGCAAGTTAGCAAGTCTCGTGGGGGTTGTCAGGTCCGGACGCGGAAACCCAAACCCCGACCCAAAACCCAAACCTTAGGGACCCAAAAAGCACAGAAGCACAAACATTTTATGGGGATATCTCTACCTTAATGGGCTTCATTATAAGGGGGTTTATATGGGATATCCCTATCCTAATTTTTGCTTATGTGCTTTTGAGGGACCCTAAAACCCCTAAACCCGAAGCCCTTCACCTAAACAGAGACCTTCCTTGCAGCGACTCGCCAGTCGATGATTGGCATGGAAGAGCGAAGGCACATCTCGGACACGAGGCCCCTTGAGGGACTCTGCGTTTCCGATAAGCTCTACAGTGCATATGCAAATATATATATATATACATACATATATATATATATACATGTATATGTATATGCACAAGCATATATGCCCACAACTACTATGTGTGTATACGTTTCTATGTATATGTATATATATATATATATATATATAATCCACACATAAACATGTAGACATGCACGTGGGCATGTGCGTAGACATAGACATCGACACACACACACAGATATATATATATATATATGCTGCCCCCCCCCCCATGATCCACCGGAACCTGCTTTTCGAAAGCAATGGATCATGGGAGGTGGGCAACCTCCGATGTGAAAACGTCGACAGGGATCAAATTTCCCCAAAATCCCTGAAGCTTGAAATGCGAAAACACTGGCAGGGATCAAATTTCTCCAAAATTCCCAAAATCTGAGCAACTATGGCCCCCGCACTTCCCATGGATGCCAGGATTTTTACGAATTTTGAGGNTTTGGGGAAATTTGATCCCTGCCAGTGTTTTCGCATTTCGGGCTTCAGAAACTTTGGGGAAATTTGAGCCTGGCAGCATTTTCGCAACATCGGATGCGAAATCATCGACAGGGATCAAAGTTGCCCAAAATTTCATGCCCCCTCACTCCCCATAGATGCCAGGATCTTAGGAATTTTGGGGAAATTTGATCCCTGCCAGTGTTTTCGCATTTCAAGCTTTAGAAATTTTGGGGAAATTTGAGCCTGGCAACATTTTAGCAACCTCGGATGCGAAAACATCGACAGNGATCCCTGCCAGTGTTTTCGCATTTCAAGCTTTAGAAATTTTGGGGAAATTTGAGCCTGGCAACATTTTAGCAACCTCGGATGCGAAAACATCGACAGGGATCGACTTTCTCCAAGATTTGTGCCATGTGCTATTCCAACCTGTTCGTGTCTGTGGATGCTTTAGAACGTGGTGGGGACGTGGCTCTCTAGCTTTCTTCTCAATGTTGAGAGACATCGGATCTAGCCAGCAGATAAGCNAGCAGATAAGCTTATAAGCTCCGCTATCTCAGATTGCAAGGTAAATGGCTCTTTCGGGCTGTATTACATAAGTAAGTGAGCCTGCACGTGCTTCAGCTACCAACGGTACTAACACTTCTGTCATCGAGCAAAATGATAACTGTAGTTGAACAGCTTTGCTCAAAAAAGACATAGAAGGACAGCTGCACTCTTGTACTATTGAAACCTACCTGTGGTTGTGGATACTCTAGAACGCCTTATGCAAACGCAAATGTCTGTTGAACCTGACATCATGTTTAGATATTGTCGAGTTCTTGTTTCTTCATTGAGGTAAGACTTTGCTAACAGTTTAGAACCTTGCCCGCTGTAGAAAACACTTTCTTGTATTTCATATTCAAAACTACAGAAGCTAATAAGCTCCGTTATTTCATATTGCAAAGTAAATGACTGTTTCTTTTGTATTTCAGAAAGTGAGTTCCCCACTGATACCCCTTGGCCTTATTAGTTTTAGGGTTCCATTTTTAAAACTGGATACCCGGAATAAAAAGTAACCTCATTACTAAGGGGACACTGGGGAACCTAGCAAATGAGCTTCAATTGCTTCAATTCTAATTCTTCTTTCATCGAGCAGAATCATGACTGTAGTTAAGGTCAGCTTTGCCCAAGATGCAAGTGAAGTGTTTGTTGCTGTCCTAAAAGCATAATTATAATGAGAAACAGATGTGTACCACCATTGCTCTGAGGCTATGAAGAAAGGAGGGGTTTGTAGCTGTTTCATGATGTGTTGAAGGATGGCAGGATGTTTAAGTGTGCAAGTAGTACGGTGCAATAGAGCTCGATGAAGTTCTGAGCCGCGATCATGTTTCATCTTTGTAAGCGAAAAAAGCAAATGTGTTTAGCATATGACGTTTTACTAGGAGAGGAACAACGAATGCATTCCAGATGAATGTTTGTCTATTCCCACGAAGCCTTACAAGGTACAGAGGTGTGCTTCCATATTTCTACCAGGAGAAAAAGGCGGGGGATCTTTACTTGGTCTTAGCTTTTTGTTCTTGCTGCTAGCACACGAAAAGTTCACTTGTCATTCTGGTTTTGTTGTTATAAAGTTATAAAGCGTAAGAAGCTCGACATACCTCGACATGCCACCGAATGTATTTGGAATTTGCTGGAGGGAGACCACTTTCTTCTCCGAAACATTCAGATTCAATTTTGTGGTATTGGCAGATTGTAAGGGCTCGTTGAGTCCCAGCCATTGTTCGTGATGAAACAGGATTTTTAATGACAGAAAATAACACCAACTGAGCAGAAACAACTGCGGTTTCCTTTGTTTTTACTGAGAAGGGCTCAAGTGTTTCAGCGCGGACGCAGAACCAGATTCTGGTTTGGGTTTTGGGTGGTTTACATATACCAGAAAAGGGCACAACAGGCAGAGGTCAGTATATGTGAAGGGCAGAACCCTCGCAAATACCGATGGTTTATGGACTTCGGAGAAAGCATTCGGAGACATAGTATTGTAGACGAACAGTTGACAAGAAGGCTCGGGTGGATCATGGGGGGGGGGGTGTGACCACATATATATATATATATAGATATATAGATATATAGATATATAGATATATAGATATATAGTGCCGCGTCGCCGCGTCGCAGGCCCCCCCGCCCC
>BGNK01005199.1:0-30058 GCA_003297005.1 Symbiodinium sp. clade A Y106 | reverse complement strand
ATTGGCTTTGGAGCTCAGGGCAGGTCGGAACTGTATCACATCCTAAGGTCCAAACCCTTAGCAACCGGACGCCAGACGCCCAACCAGCAATAGCCATGGAAGGGGGCGCAGCCGACCGCGACCACAGTGGGGAGGGGCAGGGGGGAACCCACACCACAGGGAACGACAGGGGGGAGGGGGGCCATGGGGTGGGGGGGGAAGGGGGGCCTAGCAGCGCTGCACCATATATATATATGTACTCACATGCATACATACACATGTATGTATTTACATATACATATACGGATATATAGATATACATGTGCATGCTGCGATAGGTAGAGTTCTGGATCGTCCTTCCACTCTTGGGTTCTTCGCCGCCTGCATTTCTACTTTAAGACCCTGCTCTCAGGGCTCTGAAGTTTGCAGTGTTTGCCGATTCTAAACCCTAAGCCCCAAGGCGTGGCTCTCCTGTAGGATGTCACCGGACGAAAAGAGGCATTTCCTCGTTTTCCCCAAATAGCATTAGCCTGTGCATTTCAAAGCACCCAGACGCCTCCAGCCTTTGGAGAACTGTTAAAGTTGATTTGTTTTGTTGGTAAGGTGTGTACAGGTGCAGAGTGGGTGGGCCCCAATGTGAGAAAAAGCCGTCTCAAGCGAGTAAGTCATGGAAGTTCGTTGTTCGCACAAGTCCTTCTCCAAGCAAGCGACTTGTCAGCTTTAAGAGATTCCCTGTCCTAAAACCTACACAGTGAAGCCTAGCAGCACCTTATAAATACGTACGTGTACATTTACATGTACATTTACATGTACATGGACGTTTACATATACGTGTACACATACATATAAGTATCCATATACATGTACATGTGAATGTGTATGCATACTTATATCGAATCGTACATACATGCAGCAGGCATGCATACATATGTACGTACGTACATACAAGCATACACGCATGCATAACATGCATACATAAGTATAAAAACATCTGTACATATATACAAGCATACATACATACAGACAGACAGACACACAGCCAGACAGACACACACACACACATTCACACACACACACAGACACACACATTTATGTACAGATACATATATACATATACATATACATATACATATACATATACATATACATATACATATACATATGCATATACATATTAACACCTTACGCCTGAAAAATGCCTAGCAGCACCCACTTCAACCCTAAGCGGAAGAGCCAAACCCCGCACCCTTTAAGCTCCAATCACTTCAAGCTTAAACTACCACAACCTGGACCCCAAAAGTAGGTAGAATAATACCCGTTTATAGGATTTGGGCCATGATTTTACCTACTTTTGGGGGTCTAGGAACAGGCCATAGCCTACTGTGTGCAACATTGTAGGTTCGTATTGTATACACCAGAATATTGAAATTATAAGGACCCGATTCTACTAGGCCCCCACAAACCCTTGCAGGAGGCGCTACTTCCCAGATGCCAAGGGCAAGCCGAACCTTTCCCGAGCAGCAGGGGCCACATCGCGGGGTTTTAGGGTGTTCGGACTTTGTTTATTTCGGTCTTTAGGATGTTTGGGCTTTAGGGTTTAGCCGACCCCATCGACTCCAATATCCCTTAATTAAGGAATAATCCTTAAAACCATATTAGGTATCCTACTATAATTTCAGGAATATTCCTGAATTAAGGGATATTGGAGTCTCTGGGTCTGTGTTTCAGGCGGGTGGAGGGTTCAGTTTAGGGCTGTGGCCCATGAAGGCCAAAGCGTTTCAAGGAGGGCTGGAGGATACTAAAGGCTTCAGTCTGAACTTGCTGCGAGCCCAACACACCCTAAACCCTAAACCCTAAACGATGCCTGCAAGACCATGGGACATAACAAGTCTGTTGTTCGGTGGCCACTGGATAGCTCTATTTTTCCTTCCCTGGGTTGAAGTGACAAGCACGAATATGTTGCCGAGATTCCCAGGAATCTGCAGAAGGAGCACTCTTAAATCTTGCTGACCAAACTCGGAGTGGAATTGCTTTCCAGCTCCTCTCGTTTCCAAAGTGCCGGAAGGAGCCGATATTACTCAATCTGCACAAGGGGACGGAGTCCAACCAAAATCAAGCCCAAACCCTAAACCCTAAACCCTTAAAGAGCAGCAGGAGGGTTTAGGGTTGGGACTGCCGCTGCAAGCCCATTGCATTCAGAAACGTCTGCAAAACCTTTCAATCCTGGGCTGCCTTCATCGAATCTTCGCACGAGATCTTCCTTAATTTTTTGTAAATCCTTAATTACTTATGGTGCCGATGAGGGCTAATAATGGGGCTCCACACAAAGCGTCATATTCTTAGAGTAGAATGTGCTCTGCACTCGTCTAAACCATAAATACCTCCAGCCATTCCAGCCCGGATTGTGAGTTTTAGGGCTACCTGTCACCATCAGCGCACGTAGTGACGAGTTTATACAAAGCCGAAAACATTTCGTTTTTGGTGTTTCTCACTACACTTCCCTAGATCCTACAGCCGCAAAGCCCTAAACAAACTAAACTTTGAAACATAAGCCCCTAAAGCCAAAACCCTAGAGAAAACCCTAAAGCCTAAGCTCGTAGAGCTCTTACTTGGAGGTTCATGGGGAGTTATAAGTGGGGTTATAAGTCCGCTAATATGGGATATAACTATAGTTACCCTACTTACAACCCTACTTATAACTACCCATGAACCTCCAAGTGAGCCTTTAAACCCCATAAACTCTAAACTCCTAAACTCTCTAAATCCTAGAAACCCTAAACCCTACAAACCCTAAACCCTATAAGCTCTAAGCTCCTAAACTCTTTAAGCCCTATAACCCGATTCTGAACAAGCACCAATCACTGGTAAACTTTTAAGCACTAGGTCCTTATTATGGGCATTAAAGCCCCCTCCCCCTACCCCCCTAAGGGTCCCTATTAAGTTAACCCCACTTATAAGTCTGATTCTGAACAAGCACCAATCACCCCAGGCCTCCGACGGCGAGATGGGTGGCCGCGCTGGCAGACCCATGGGGCGGACCATGAGCAAGGACAGGGCTAGGTTCAGTGTTTTTTCTTTTTTTTTGAAGGGGGGGTTTAGAGTTTAGGGTTTAGGGCTCACGGCTTAGGGGTTTAGGGTTTTAGGGTTTTAGGGTTTAGGGTTTATGGGCTTTCTAGGCTTTCTGGTATGGGGTTCTTGGTTCAGGGGTTGCGGGTTTTCGGTTGAGGGATTAGGGATGTTTGGTTTAAGGGGCTGGTGTTTTGGAGTTTAGGGGGTGCGGGGGCTTTTGGTTTAGGAGTTCGGGGTTACGGTGTAGGGATAAGATTATTATGACGACGACTACTGGTACCGCCACTACTACTACTGCTGCTGCTGCTGCTGCTACTACTACTACTTCTACCTTTCAGCAACATTGCAACTCAATGGGTGTAGGGCCTCCTCCAAGCTATCTGAAACTCCTCCGAAGTGTTCCCACCACCGGAGGACTTGGAGGAGCGCGCACGCAATAAGGAGAAGTCTGAGGTAGCTATGCTGCCAATTCCGGAAAAGACAGGCCAGCCGGCAAGTGCTGGGACGGAGGGTTGAGCTCTTGCTTCCTGAAATGATAGTTACCTGATAGTTTGCGCAAAGGACCCAATGGATGCCCCAGTAAGGGACCCCCTTGTTTCAAGAGACAAAGGTTCAGAAGTAGGACGAAGTACCTCAGATGCGGCCCATTAAGATTGAGGGTTCAAGACTGGCCTCATGGCGTGCCCGTTTAGTTCCGCAGGAAGTGTAGATTCATGGTTTAACAGCTTCTGGTGTAGGTTTAGGGTTTCGGGCTCAAGGCAAGTGGGTATGTGCTCCAACCCGAGGTTGGATATGTGGAAGCTACATTTCTTTCGTGTCTTTGGGTGTGTTGCAAAATGCTTAGCAGTTTGGCTTTGGCATTTCATGTAACGACCTTGAACTCCATGAGCTTCGCATAACCTTTCCAACCTTTGCATAGAATCGGAAAGCTTGTTTCTGGATTTCTGGACGGGGAACACTCAGCACCAAGGCACCCTTCTCTGTCCGATACTGATGGTTGCAAAAGCGATCCTAAACCCAGAGCCCGAAATAGTGAAACGGCTCCCACCTCGTCCCATTGCTCATGCCGCTTTGCTAGCACTTACATAACCCCAAAGCCTAAACCCTCATCGCTAAACCGAGGAGGAGTACCAGCGGCAGTAACAGCACAAAAAGCAGATAGTACATACATACACCTGTATGTGTATGTACCGAGAAGCATGGATGGTTGTCAATATTAGGGTCACTTTTTGGGTCCTTATTCTAATACGGCACCTAATATTTAGGGCACCCCAAAAAGGGACCCTGATTTTGACAACTACCCGCATGTCAACCCATGGCTTGCCCCACCTGCACAGATCAGAAGCACACCGTTTCCTTCGGGGGCTCCTTCGTCTGCAAACTACTCGATCATGTTTATATTGATTCCCTGAGCCTGATACTGTTGATGATATAAATGCTGCATTACTCATAATAAGGCATATACCACTATTCCCGTAATTAGCTTAGGGTCCTTAAGGTAATGCAGGATTTATATCATCAACCGTAGTTCTGCAACCCTTCTGGAGCCCAGACATAGCTTTACCTAAATCCCATAAGTCCCAAGTTCCCTCGCGTGCTTCGTGGTTGTGAAGGAATCTGGGGCTACAGGGGCTGGGGAAATTGCGGGCTCGGCCAATGTAGAGTGATTACCGTTGAAAAGACTTTCTGGATCCGTTGAAGCAATGGCAAACCCCATGCTTTATTTTGTCCTTGAGCCCTAACCCTACATAGCCAAGCCCTCTGCTTCCCCATGTAGGGCTGAGAATGGCATTGGGCGGTCAAAGTTCCACAAGCTTCGAGGATAAGGGTTTGGGGTTTAGGTCGTGGGGTCGTGAGTCGTGATTTTGGATATGTCAGGGCTCCACCCTGCCGCTGGTTCACCGGCCCCCAAGCCTCCTCCACAACCCAAAACCCTAAACCTTTACCCTAAACCCAACCATCTGAAGCCTAACCCCGACACTGTTTCTTTAAACGTTAAACCGCAAAGATCTAAGCCCCCAAACCCTTGAACTCTAAACCCTGAACCCTAAATCCTAAACCCCTGGAAACCCTAAAACCCTTAAATCCCCAAAGATCGAAGCCCTAAGCCCCCAAACCCTGGAACTCTTGACCCTGAGCCGAAGACACCGTGCCAAGGAATCCACCAAGACACAGTGGAAATCGTGGAGACTGACATGACAGGTGTGGAGGGTTTAGGGTTATAGAGTTTAGGGGGAGACCTTCTCCTAGATTTACTGGGTCTGGTTAAGTGAAGGTTCTTAAAGGGGTGACTTTTGTGCTGTTCACAGTGCTTCCATCAGAATTCTATGGAGGTATGCTTTTCCTTCTAGGTGTTTCACAAGAATCAACCCTGAACATCCCTAAACCCTAAACGGTTCTTACGGTTTCTGGTTTTGGAGTGGCTCACTTGGAGGATCAGGGGACTTAGTAAGTTAGGTTGTAAGTACCTTACTCGGGGTTATAAGCAATTAAAAGTATGGTTACCTTACTTATAACCCTTGTTACTAAGTCCGATCCTTCAAGCAGGGTTCTCGAGAGTTCAGAATCGAGCCGTAGTCTTCGGTTGCATCCTGCATGCTCCAACGACCTCCAGGTCCCTAAAGCCGCCGCCCACCGGGTAATAAAGGGGCCGAAAAAAATTAGAATAGGGTTTGGGTGCCCATTATACTATAATTATCATAAGGAACCCTCAAAATAGTATAGGTAATTATTTAGGCCCCTATATTAAATCCCAGACGACGCCCTGACTTCCCCAATCCTCCGCCGGACCCCCCCTTCCCCACAACGCTATTATCTACAGTTCCTAGTAAGGTCCGGAACTCCTAAGCCCTACGCCCCTATACCTCAAACCCCAACCCGTAATTGATAATTCCTTTAGCTCGAAATCATCAACCCTGAACCGCCTAAACCGTGAAAAGCCCCGAGCCAAGATTTTTTACATGAAATAGGTCTTCGATAGTCTCCGAAGAGACAAGGGCATCTTGGGTGTTGGCGTTTCCAGGGTGTTGGGCTTTGAGGTTTCGGGTTCGTGGGGTTTTGTTGTGGACGTGTTTGGGCTGTGGGCCGTTAAAGGCGTTCGTCTCAAGCAGAAGCCATGTGCTGCAGGCAAGATGTCCTCCGTGCGTGTGGGGAAGTCTACGAGAACTGCGTCCCGCGATGCTGGGCTGAAACGTGTAGTCGCAACATCCCAAACCCTCCAAACCTTAAACCCCAAATCCTAAACCCCGGACACCCCGGCCTTTCCTGTTCTCCAGCAGTTTAGAGCTCGCTACAATAGGCTTTGTTTCCCTTTTTGTGGTCATGGGTTCCTTATGCAGGCTACCCAACACAACAGAGGGAGTTCTTTTTATTCCTGGGTTATACGGATCCTAGTTTCAATAATCTTAATCATACTAAAATATGTGTCGTGGCGAATGGCGAAACTGCTAATAATGACAATACTGGTTACGAGTATTTTAACAGTAATGTTACGAATGAATACAGTAGTAAGTAGTAGTAGCAGTAGTAGCAGTAGTAGTAGTAGTAGTAGTAGTAGTAGTCGAGGTCGTCGTCGTACTAGCACTAGTACACTGAGAAAAGAATGATCATACCATTAGTCCGAACAGCAATATTGATCGTACTGACTAAATGATTCACATCAGTATAGACACCAGTATTAGAATGTATGAAATCACAACAGGAGTTGAGAGTTTCCAGGTTCGGCTGAGGGTACTGGTTCAAGTCCATGCCGAAAGCCCAAACCCTAAACCCTGAACTGAACCCCAAACCCTAAAACCCTAAGCTCTAAACCCCTAAACCCCTACACCCCTAAACCCTAAACCCCTAAACCCCAAACCCCTAAACCCCTAAACCCTAAACTCTAAACCCCTAAACCCCTAAACCCTGAACCCTGAACCCTGAACCCTAAACCCTGAACCCTAAACCCTAAACCCTTTTAAGCCTTGACCGGACTGTTTAAGGACCGGGTGTTCGGGGATCGAGGCTCAGTGTTCCGCGGCGAAGGTTCTGCTTTAGGGTTCAGGTTTAGGGTTTAGGGATTCTGGGTTCAGGGGTTTGGGGTTCAGGGGTTGGGGTTAAGGCTTTAGGCTTTAGTCTTCAGGGTTTAGGGTTCAGGGCTTGGGATTCAGGTTTTGGGGGTTGGGGTTAAGACTTAAGGCTTTAGTCTTCAGGGTTTAGGGTTCAGGGGCTTGGGATTCAGGGTTTGGGGGTTGGGGTTAAGGCTTTAGGCTTCAGGGTTTAGAGTTTGATCATCGGGTACTCATCGGCTGCGGGACGAGTACTTCCTGACCCTGAATTACGACGCCACGAAAATTTCTGATGCTGTGAAGAAGGTCGCGCGAATCTCCCGTTGGGTTTCGGACACCTTGTGTGCGCAACCCGGAGTGATGATCGTTGGGTTGAATGCTGGCAGCATTCTGCTTCGGATCGTGGATCCTCCCAAGGGTGATGCGTCACAGAAGTGCCGGACTTCCGTGCAGCGTCACAAAAAACCCGGGCCTACAGGGTTACTATTTGTATGTATTCCGCCCACTAAATTACGAGGAAACCTCTTTTGGGAGTGGAGTTTTGGTGTTTTAGAGTCTGCTGTCAGTGTTGCTGGTGTTCCTCGGCTACCCTTGTTCACCAAACTCTATATAAACTCTAAACCCTAAACCCTAAACCCTAAACCCTTTCGAGGTATCCAAAGGTTCCAATGCGAACAAGGCTTGGGCTTCGTGGTTGGGAGGTGCTGACGGGCTGCTCGAGCTCCCAGTAAGTAGGTTATGAGTTGTAATTAAGGTTTAGGGTTTAGGGTTTAGGGTTTATAGTTATAGAATATGATAGAACATAGGGTTCAGATCAAGATGACCCTCAAGTACTATCTTGGTACTCATATTTCCCCAAGTAGACTATAGGTTATAACTATAGAATCTATAGGTTTCTGAGTAAGACAACCCCTATCAGGGTACTAATATTGCCAAGTTGGTTGCAAGTTACAACTGACATATAACTGTAGAATTTGGAGTTCTGATTATGGTAACCCCTACCACCGTACTTATAACCCCAAGGACGATATAAGTTTTATCGGTAGCAAACGGGTTCTGACCAAGATAGCCCCTAGACTGTGCGCAACTGCAGTGCTAGCAAGCCGGTTCAGACGAACAAGCTGCAAGGAAAGAAAGACGTCAGCTGAGCCAAGTGTGGTGAAGAAATGCATGGTCATGAAGCCTGCGTCTAGTACGACCCCATATAACTCGATGGGCAGGCACGATCCGCAACTCAAACCAAAACATAAACTGCACTATACCAGCACCCCCCAACTACCCTCTGTTATGCCCTAAATACCCACTATTAAGGGCCATAAGGGCTCTATTAAAGGGCCCGCTTCCTTGTTAATGTTACTTTTTAAGGTTCTATGAAATATGTGGGCCTTGATAATTAGACCAGGGTTCGGTGGTTGTTATACTATAGTTGAAATACATATATATATATATATATATGTATGTAATATACGGGACTATAAGGGATGACAATTCGTGAGTATTCCGACTTCCACATCACCCTGTATTTTCTTTTGAAAGTGGGGTTGGGCTTAGGGTTGGGCATTCAGGTCTTAGAGTCGAGTCTCTGGGGTCTCGGGCTTGGGCTAAACCCTAAACCCTAAACCTAAACCGTGTTACTAAAAACGTGTGCACGGGCGCCAGGTCGCCCAGATCAAGACCATTCGCTGCTCCGTGGAGCGCGAAGAGGCTACCATTCTTCCCAGTAGTACCCGTTTTAAAGGGTTTCTTAAGCGGCTCTATAAGGGATCCTTAAAGGGCTCTATAAGGGATCTATAGGGGTTCAGGGTCTACTAGGTTCCTGAGTAGTACCCTTTTCCCTTTTTTCTTTGGTTCCCTTATTCCCTTATTAAAACTAAAAGAAATTAGAAGGGGAAAAAAGGGTACCCTTATTATCAATGGGCTACTAGAGAACCTAGCTCCTTAGGGGAAAATAGAAATATTTTTGTTGGTTCCAACAATCCCTCAGAAACAGCTGTTCTAGGTGTTGCTAGAGGTCTAAGTCCAGTATAGTATCCCTTTTCGCAAACCAAAACCCTCCCTCCCAGGACCCATACACCCTAAACTGGCCGTTAACCCCTCAACCCTAAACCCCTAAACACTAAAGTTGATATTGTAGATTCTGGGTTATCGGACGAAGGACTTGGGGTTTATATAGTGCCTCGGATTTAGGATTTGAGATTTCTCTTTGGGTATTGGGATTCTCTACCCAGAGAGCCCAATACCCCTTAATTAAGGAATATACCTTAAATAGTAGGGGATTCATATTATGATTGAAGCTTTTTTCCTTAATTAAGGGGTATTGGGCTCTCTGGGTAGTGCTTAAGGCTGAGGGGTTTTAAGATTCGGATTTGGGTCGTGACCTTCAGGATTCGCCAGGCTCTCAGCCCAAACCCTAAACCCTGAACGCTCCTTGAGAGTTATAGTAGTACCCTGAATAGTAGGATCCTTACTATAAGGACCCCATAACTGAAACCCCTAAAATCTGAAACCTTGAACCTACGCACTAAAATCCAGAACCTAAACAAGATTGGAACTTTGGACAGGCATTTTCCCAGCTGAGACAAAATCAGATGGGCGAGAGGTATGGGAAGAAGGGGACGCTGCCTGGCCGAGCTTTCGGATTTAGGGTTTAGGGGTTGAGGGTCGAGAGTTTTGGGTTGAGGGTTTAGGGATTAGGCTTCAGAGTCAAGGACTCAGGGCATGTGATTATCAGACCTCACACCAGTCATGATGTCGGGTTGCTGTCGGTTGAGGGCATTGGGTTTCGGCTCCTGGGTCCAGGGCGGCATTACGATGAGCTTTCAATCTTGCAAGAATGGAGCGGGAACCAGGACTGCATGCGGAGGCAAAGCGGCAGCATGATTTTTTGCACTTTGCTGAAGACCAAACCTGCATCATTCAGACGACAACCCACCCTAAACGCGAAGCTTTAGTCCTTAAACCCGGAGATTGACCTGAATCTGTCTTGAACGGAGAAAGCTGCAGGTCCACAGTGAAGGATGCGATGCTGATCAAACCCGTCGGCCATTACAGGTAGCTTTTTGTCTAAGGCGCAACGAGGGCAAATAGCCTGAAGGCGAATACGCTCCCCAAGGCTTCTCTCTGCCCAGAATTTCCGAAGTCACCCTAAACGCCTAAACCCCTTAAGCCCTACCCTCCCAAGGCAAAGTCCCAAACCTCCCTTAACCACAGAGCCCACTCCTGGGGACTGGTAGCAATCCACAAAAGGCCACCCTGAAGCCCTAGATCCCAAATCCTAAACCTTAAAACCCTAGAACGCCGAATCAAAAACCAAACAAAGTGCAAACCCTAAACCCTATAAACCTTAAGCCCGCAACTAAACCCAGAAGGGCTACGCCTTGAGGTTTGGCTCGCGAGAGAAGATTATTGCCACCGTCACTGTGGCGGTGCACTCGGCGTGGTTGGAGTGGTGTGCCCTGCCCTGGTCAGCCGTCAACCTGAAACCTAAACCCTCGACGGGCATGGACTTCAGCTTTAGTCCCAGGGGCTTCCCGTGCGGTCGAATCCCTAAATCCCGATTCTGGGGTATAGAAGTTATAAAGGGCAAAGATTTTGGATGTGGGTGTTCGGGTTGAGGCCACTGCATTTCCTCACCACAGGCTACTTGTTCTCAAAAGCTTTGCCAGCGCGGCGCCCCAGCTTGCAACAGCCACGCAAACCTGATCCCCGCTGCTGCTGCAACTCCATCTACCCACCAGGCCTTTGAGGGAAGAAGCTGAAGACCTCTATCCCAAAAACGCCATGCCCGACGACGTAATAGCATAGGGGCCTAAGCGTCTTGTGGGGACAATACATTCAATAAACGCATTTTAGTACTGGTTGACATTTGCGTAAAGAAGCCCCAATGCCTTACGCCCGAGCCTGAGGCACGCTAATGTTCACAGTTCTCTCGGCCATCCTCGTTGGTTGGGAGGCGAAAAACCAAGGACGAAAGCCAGACATTTTTGTGGTTCCAGATATTAGGGTTTGGGATGGTTTGGGATTCCCTGCGCCCTACATTAAGCCTTTCACCTTGTATAAAGGCTCAACCCTGAAGGCAAGGATGCGGTGTGGTTTGTGGTCGAGGGCGGTTCGAACTTGGGATGTTTTCGTGGTTAGTTATAAGTAGGGTAACTATAGTTATAACCCATGTTATGGGAATTATAACCTCACTTATAACTACCCTAAAAAACATCTTGTAAGTGTTCCGGGATTCAGGATTTAGTAAATTTCGGATCTTCGGGCTGGCGTTAAGGGCTTAAGTTTAAGGCTTAGGGATGTTTAGGGTATATAGCCAGCACCCCCCAACTACCTTCTATACCGAATATTAAGGGCCATAAGGGCTCTATTAAAGGGCCCTTGGGGGGTCCTGGAGGGTTTATAGAGCTTAAAGCTTAAATTCAGGTTCAAGCATAAACCACTCAACGTCCAGCGAAACCACTGCCAACATCCCGAAGCCCTCGGGTGACCCACGGGCTTCACGGGGAATCGTTCACAGAGGTGTCGAAGCTGTCGTCTTCTGTCCAGGACTGTCGATTTCCGTAAAGGAGGTGTTTTGGTCATGCGTCCTTTATTTCGTAGCCCTTAGTTAACGTCTATGAGCGGTCGCATAGGTCGGAAACCCCCAATCCATTCCGAGGGCGCAGGAATTGCTTTGTTCCAATCTCAAAACCCTGAAGCATGCCTGGGATGGTCGGGGGGCAGAGAGGTACTTCAGAAACCAACTTAAATCAAATTCCTAGACCCTAAACCTGAAAGCTTAAAACTCCTTTACCCGCTTTTCTATCTACCCCAAACCCTACACCCTAGACCCGCACCGAATCCTGCTTCTGAAGGCTATCAGTTCCCTGATCTCGCAGACACAAACCCCATATCCCCGAATATGAGAAGTTCTCTAAGGCAGGGTCCCTGATTAGGTCGCCAAACTAGTACGCGCCCTTATGATAAGGACCTTACAAAGGACCCTAATTTGGAGAACTAGCCATATGGAACCCCTGAGTTTGGGGTTTAGGGTTGGGGTTATGGAAGTCTAAGTTAGGTGATATGTGCTTAGTTAATAACATCCTTTTATCGCCCTTTTTGGTCATTGTCAAGAGCCCGGTTAGTATGAGGTTTAGCCCTATCAGGGGCTGCTGAAACAGAAGAAGTCGACCCGATTGTGGCGCAGCGATGTTTGCACAAGCATAAAAGTGACATCGCGTCGCCGTCCGTGGCATCCGAGAACTCGAATGCGAGCTACTCGAGGGCTGCACCTCGGAAGAATTGGACGAAGATCAAGGCTCCACGTCCACTTCGGAAGCAGGCGAACTCCGCAGACCAACTGCTTTTTCGGAGCGGAACCCCCCCCCCCCCCGGAAAGGCCGGGTGGTGCAGCCTCCTCCTGGGAGCGAATCAGGAGGCCGAACCACGAGTGCTCAGCGACGCTGATACTCCTTCATCCGCAATCCTAGCACAGCCTCTCCGTACTGAAGTGAATTCAGCAATGGACATTACGTCAAATCAAGAATCCATGTTCAAGTCAACTTCTCAAGGGGCCTTAAAACCTAACAAAACCTGTGTATATAACTCGGTGTCCTCGTCGTTGTAGACCTACAAAGGTTGAGGGCAACCAGAGAATTCCCTGCGTGAGTGATACATTGCGCCCTTGGGGTCTGCCACGTTCAGGTGGCAAGCACCGCACCCCGCAATCCAAAACCCTCAGACCCTACACTATACCTTCACATCTTGAACCTTTAGGGATCCTGAGTAATAACATGTATTCATTATGATGTCGTTTCAGATTTCCTTACACAAGTAGGGCGTTCAGGTAAGCCCCGAGACCCTAAAGCCCCAACCTCCCTTTTTGAGTGAAAAGTGCCTCGAAGCTTGCCACCTTCAGGTGGGTGGTTGTCAAAATTAGGGTGCCGTTTGAGGTACCCTGAATATTAGGTGCCGTATTATATTAAGGACTCTAAAAGGGACCCGAATTTTGACAACCCCCCAGGTGGATCGCGGAGTAGAGACTGGAGCCGACATGCACTTTGCCTTGGTTTTCTTTAAGCATCTGACCACGTGCCGGAGCTGCACCCAAGGGTTCGGGGTTGGGGTTTCAGGGTTTGGGATTTAAATTTCGTGTTTAAGGGTTAACTGTAGGGGCCGAAATAATTACCAATACTCTTTTGGGGGGTCTCTTGTTATTGTTTTAGTATGATGTACCCCAAAACCCTATTCTAATTTTTAAGGCCCCTATATTAGGGCTTTGAAGATTGCGGTTTGGGGGGTAGAGTTTGGGCTTCAGGGTTAGGTGTGAGGGTCAAGATTTTTGGGTTCAGGATGTGGGTTTAAGGGTCTGATTTGAGAGTTCAGGGCTTGGGGTTTCGAGTTTGGGTTTCAGGGTTCAGGGGCTTGGTTTGAGGGCTTGTGGCTTTAGGGTTTCAGGTGTAGGGTTTGGGGGTTTGAACCCTCTAAGCTTCGGTCGGCCTCTTAGCCGCAATCCGAAGGGGCGAGAAATTAGGTTGGTGTGAAGGTGCTTCTACGGGAGGACCAGAGGGAATAGTACGGCTACTTATAAGGAGGGACCGGGCCACTTGGCTTATTTTGCCCTAAGGGTCCAAAGGACCCAATAGTTAGGTACTCGGTTTTAGGATAGTGGTCTAAACCCTAAACCCTAATCCCCTAAACCCTAAACCCTTAATTATGTAGGTTAGGATTTTGGAGGGTATATGATTATTGGGTACTTGAACCCCTGGGGTTGACAGTACCACATGTTTCCTGCGGTTTGGATGTCACGCTGAGGACAACATTGGAACCTTGCACATTATACAAAGCCTCAGGCCGCGTCCTCCTACGTTATGTCCGTTATGTATTTAGCGGCAGGGTCATATACATGTCTTATGCATATGTGCTAGATTCTGCTAGATCTCTCTCTCTCTCTCTCTCTCCCTGTCTCTCTGTCTCTTTTCATCTACCTATCTATATGTGTATATGTATGTAGAAGAACCTACGTATACATACATACAGACATAAAAACAGTTGCATACAGCTCCTTCGACGTCGTCATGTGACATACCACCAGATGCGACAGGGGTCCACATGTTGGAAGGACCCGCTGGCGCACGCTGCGTTCTTTTGAATCCATAGGATACTTCCAAACAAGACATGAATCTCTGTGGTGACTTAGTCATTACCCATATTTGTGCCTTAGGATCCCTTTTTCAAAAATATACAACAATGACCATATACACCGACATAATATAGAGGCATCAGTAATTGGAGCAGAGTTTTGGGGTACGTTGTCATATTTATATAGGGACTGGCAGCAGGTACTAGTTCCAATTATCCCGGCCCTTTATGAAGCGATACATGCGTGTATGTACGTCACTGGCCCCTCGAAAAAGTCGGCATCGTGGGCTGCAGCTAGTCATGAAATGGATATGTCCCGATGGCCCAGTGCTATGCGAGATTTTGAAAGTTCAAATTTGTTCATGCAGTGGGTAGTCGAGATGCGAGATGAAGTATCCTTGCATAGCTTGCGGTGTATTCGCATACATCTGTCAAGCCCTGGCCGAACCATATGTGATTCCTCATTGAGCGGGTGTTGAGCTTTTACGATACCAGGCACTAGGTACATGTATTGAACACATGCGTTCCTTATCAGTGTACTTCAGTTGAGTCCCTTGACAACTTGCAAATCCCTCTAACACTCTTGAATCTTCGTGGAACCTGCGCAGCAGCCGGCCAACGGCAACAAGTTATGGCGATCTAATTGCTATCACTTGTCATCACTTTGATAAGCGTAGTTCTAGAAGTTTTGCCACCTTCTTTCTACACCATTGCTACCATGATTACTGTCTTGCACGTGCCAGCATTAGTTCTGATACCATCACTGGTCGCACTGCTGTTACTAGTGAGCGCATTATCATACGTATTCATTTCTATTGTTAGTAGTATTTTTATTGTTACTACGACTATTCTGATTATAACGATGAATTGTTCTTTACATTCTTTACCGATTGGTATTAGCCTATCTTCATTATGATGATCAAGATGCTTATTATGCACGCTGTTGTTAATCGTATCAAGACTAGTGTTATTTATTCTTTGTACTTTCAGTAGTAAGATACGATCATTAGTTCGACGGTTAATACGATGAACACTGTTGATACTATCTACACTGTCGATATTACGGTTATTGTTAACATCACGACTCTTTCTTACAATGTGAACACTCGTAATCTGTTCTTCACATTACAAATAATATTGCCAATGCGGTTAGTTTTACCCACATGGAAAGTATTGTTAACAATAGCACGATTGCGAATATTTAATAGTTTTAAGTTTTGATACTCTTAATCCTTGAAGTGTAGTATTATCACCAGAATTATCGCTCTGGTGATGCTTGCCACTTAGCAGGTTCGTGTTCCTATTGGAGATCGCAGCTCGAATTACGGCAGCCTGGCTCTTTCCGATGTTCTGGCTTTGGGGCTTTCAAGCTTGTAAAGCTCTATTTATAGGGGTCTTTACAGCGGTTTGCGGCGTAGGGTTGTAGGTTGTAGATTATGGGGCTTATATAGCGCTTAGGGTTATAGGGTCGCCGGGTTGCAGCGTTTAGGATTCAGGAAATTGGCTCTATCGGGCTTTATAACTGCTTTCTGCAGGGCTTTGCGGGGGGGGTGCTGTCCTTGCAGAGGGTTTCATAATCGCCCCTTTCTGTCCACATAAGATACGTTCCGGGTTAGGCACTGATGTTCAGGGCTTTAGAGCTTAGGGATGTAGGGTTCAGCCGTGTACTATAGAAGTCGGAACACTTACTTGAAGGGGCAGGGACTTAGTAAGTTGGTTATAAGTAGGGTTATAATTAGGGTAACACCATTGAGGGCACTTATAACTCTACTTATAGCCTACTTACTAAGTCCCGTGCCTCTTCAAGTACTGGTATCATCGCGTAGGGCTCCCTATCGCAATCTTTCGGCCCCTTTTCTACGTTCACGACCTTGTCTGGGAAAGCTTGACTTTTTTTCGGGGGCGGGTTATGGAAGAACAGAGAAACGACGCACCGTCAACCAACACTGCTACACCCTAAGTCTCTATTGCACCTGGATTGGGAAAGACGAGCGGCAAGACTGAAAGCCTAGTCCCTAAACCTCAAAGTACCTAAACCTTTCAAGCCAAATGCTCTAAACCATAGAGCTCTCAACATGTAAACAGTAAACATGTTGTCCATTCCCTGTGCTCACCTAAACGCAAAACCCTTACCCAAATCCTGGAACCTCAGTCGGTAGATCTCAACCTAAACTCCCGCAAGCCAAAGTTTAAAACATGGCCGTCGCTACTGTAGTTGTCAGGGGCCGCTTGACTCAGGCCCAAGGGAAAGAATTCTTCAACCCCTCCGGCGACGACATTGGCTGGCATATCCTGGAGGTTATTATGGTCGCGGCAGGCCGGCCCTTTGACCCCTTATTTTGTGGGTTCAGGGTTTAGGGTTTTTTGTGGTTTAGAGGTTTAGAGTTAAAGTTGAGGGATTTATGGTTTAAAGGTGTAGCGTTTGCCCAAACCGTTGTATAGGAACCTCAGTAATCGCCAATGCTAGTCTTGAGTATAGAACACTGCAGCCCAAAGCCCTGTTGGTTCGTTTCTTAATGGAAGATTTCGGAAAACAAGTATCAAGGGCAGTTTGCAATCACCCGACTTACAACAAACCTGCAACATGGACGAGATATAGCGTAGAAGCCAGAGAGTTGGAACATTTTCCTGCACGGGACTAATCATTCCTTCCAACTTTCTGGGCCCAACCCTAAACCAACAAAAATCAAACAAAGCACCCCCAGCCCTGTCGCACGAGAGATCTGATGAAGATTCGTTCATCCGAGGCCCTCCGCCTACAAATGTTGGTTTCTTGGGTTGTGCAAGTGGGTTCCACAAGAGCTCTAAAAAGGTTCATACAAGGTGCTTTACAAGGGTTCTATGCACGAAGCCGGGTGGAGGAACCAGGATGGTTGTAGGCCAGTACATACATCACAACCCGCACCGTACGACTCGTCAAGCCTTTGTTCCAAAAAAGATTCCAAAGCCCTGAAACCGTAAATAAACGGCTGCAGCATTTGGGCTGTTTGAGGGTTCAGGGATTAATCTTAGGCTTTGGGCTCTAGCCCATTGGATTTAAAGTTTAAGCTTTCGGATTTGGGCGTTTCAGTTTGGGGCTTGGGCTGCAGTCCCTAGTAAGCCCCTATAGCCCTGACCCTGAACCCTAGACCCTAAACCCCCAAACCCTAAACCCCTAAACCCTAAACCCCCAAACCCATCGCCAGTGGTGGGCCAGCGACGGCTCCGGACAATATGGAAACGGTGCCCCTGGACTACGTGGACTGCGCCAGTGGTGTGCCAGCGACGGCTCCGGACAATATGGAAACAGTGCCCCTGGACTACGTGGACTACGTGGACTACGTGGAAGGTGAAGGTGACGAGGGTTGGGCACAGGGTCCGCCGGGTACAACACATGAGGCTGACGGACGCAGGGGTGCATGAAGTCGTCGCGAGCTCGAGGAGGTTTTAGCTTTCGTGAGGTAGCAAGGACCGCTTTCCCTAGAAGGGATTCTGTCTCTGCAGGCGGAAAAAGGCGCTAAAAAAAAAAAACAAACCCTATAAACCCCTAAACCCCAAACCCCTAAACCCTAAATTCTGAACCCTGTAAACTCTAAACTCCAAGAACCCAGAACCCAGAGACTCCAATATCCCTTAATTAAGGAATCTTCCTTAAATCATATAGTAGGATCCCTACTATACTTTAAGGAAGATTCCTTAATTACCCTAAACCCTAAACCCAAGGGAGTCTCCGAGTCTCTGGGAAGCAGGCCTCATCGAGTTTATCGTCGACTGCGCCGGTCTCGCAGGAGATTTGTGTTGTGGACTTCGGGTTTCCGGGCGTTACAGGGCTTGTAGGCTATGAGAGGTGTTGGGTTCGGTTTAGGGTCTAGGCTTTGAGGGGTGTTCACTTTAGGGTTCAGGGTTTAGACTTTGAGAGGTGGTAGGTTTTCTGGGTTTTGGAGTACCATACTGAAAAATCCTTTTTTTCTTAAAGGAACCATTATGAAATATAAGTTTATATACCTTGTTTCTCCTGGTTACTTAAAAGCCCCCCCCCCAGTTTTGTAGGGCTTATAGGGTTTTTCTGGGCTGGGGCCGTAGGGCTTACAGGGTTTATAGGGCTTAAGGGCTTGCTATAGGCATTGTAGGGTTCAGGGTCGACTTTTCGGGGTGTAGGGCCTCCGGGCTTTGGGGTTTGGAGCTTGGGGCTTCCGGATTTTAGGTGCGCTGCTGTTTAGGGTTTAGGGTTTAGGGGTTTAGGGTTTAGGGTTTAGGATTTAGGGGTTTAGGGTTTAGGGTGTCCGGCCAAGCTCGGTGCCTTGATTGGGCTTTTCCGTAAGAGTGGGGACAATGTGACAGCACAACTAGGGTGGGGTAGGGTAGGCCCGCGATTGAGATGTTTTAAAAAAGCTGCTATGACAGTACTTAGCCCTCAAACCCTTACCCTGAAATCCCAAAGCCTGAAACTCTAAGCCCCTGTTGCCCAAGACCATTGGCCCTTGGCCCCAAAACCTCCTGTAGAAACAAAAAGAGTCATTACAAGCAGAACCGGACCGAATTGACTTCCTTACACAGAGGCGTTCTTGTATTCAGACTTTGACATACCCCCAAACCCTACCGAGGTTAACCTTAAAATCGACATGAACCCAAGAGGGTGTAAGGTTCATATACCATATCGGGATTCCTGGTGTAGGCGTGTACTTGGTCCTTAAGGAATACGGCCCTGTACCAGACCAGGAGAAGCGGGCTTCTTGGTCGTCGTCCGTATCGGTCGGGCCGCGCGGCTCTTGCGCATCCACCGAGTTCTGCACCAAGTTCCTGCGGGGGTGCCCAGAGCCTAGGGTTTAGGGAGTTTAGGGTTTAGGGAGAGTCCTTGGTTGCTTGTCTGGTGTTTAGGGTTTAAGGATTCAAGTATAAGTTATCCTAAACCCTACACCCTGAAACCCTATAATTACTCACTGTATTTTGGGAGTTTAGAGTTTAGGGATTCAAGCATAACTGTATTTCCCACAACCCGTATTCTTGATTCTTGTTCTTAAGGCCCCCTACGATAGCTTTCATGGCCGAAGTCAGAGGGCTTCATGGATTCAGGGTTCAGGAGATGGGTAGGGGTACCCCTTTTTGGGGTCCTTATAATAAGGATCCTACTATTTGGGGTACCATATTATGGTCCCCTATTTTCGGAAACTCCCATATAGGTCTTGCCAAAGGTTGAGGTTCGCAGAGTGACCTGTGAAGCTTGTGGTTTCCTGGGCTTTATATGCTCATAAGGTTTAATGTAGAAGCCTAAATAGTTACCTATACTAGTTTGGGGGATTCCTTATTATGATTACAGTATAATATACCCCCAAAACCCTTTTCAAATGATTAAGGCCCCTATATTAGAGTCTTGGCTTGAGGCCTTGCGGATGATCTACCATTCCATGCTGGCTACCACTCGCTCGCTTTTTTGGGCGATCGCTATGTTGCGGCCAGGCTTTGTTTAGCACCGTCCATCGAGTCCGGCGAGGGTGTTTAGGACCATGGATGGATTCATACCCCGAACCTCGACTGCAAACCCTCGTCCTCAAACCTTAAACCCCAAACCCTAAACCCCTAAACCCTAAACCCCTAAACCCTAAACCCTAAAACCCCCAAACCCTAAACCCTAAACCCCCAAACCCTAAACCCTAAACCCCTAAACCCTAAACCCCCAACTCTAAACCCTGAACCCCAGACACCAGACACAGAGTTCGGCTCCAGGGCTCGGAAAATTTCAGGGTTTTGTGTTTAGGATCAGGAATAGCATCCTTCTTTCGTGCCTGTTATAGCAAGTTATAGCCAGTTATAGCACATTATCCTTTCTTTACTATCAAGGCCCCTGTATGAGGCTCGGAGATATCTCTTGGTTCAGGGTTTCGGGACGCTTAGGGTGACTGGTGCCCGGTGATCGCCCATCCTCCTTCTTTCGGCGGTTTACGTTTAGGATTGTTGCGGATTTAGGCGTTTGCGGCTTAGGTTTGAGTATTGGGGTTTGTGGATCCCGGCCTGAATTCTGCGGAAGTTCGGAGGGTGGGGATTCGGCTTCGAGTTTTTGAGGATTCAATGCCGACCGCCCTGTAAGCCAGGTGGGAGTTTCCGAAAATTAGGGGTGCCTTATTTTAGGGTCCTTATAATAAGGAGCCTACAATTTTTAGTACTATATTAGGATCCCCTATCGGAAACTCCCAGGTAGCTCTTTGTAAGAAGAGTCCACCTCTGTCGTATGCTGTGAACCTGCCGCACCGCCGCCCCCCGACCGAGTAATTAGACAGGAGTGTCTAGGGTTCCAGCTGCATGTGTCATGAGGTCCGAACCGGATTCGGGATGTTGCTTTGAACCAGGAGAGCAAACCCTAAACCCAAAACCCTAAACCTACACCCTAAAACGTTTTCATAAGCGACTCAACCATGTTCAGCATCTGCGTTGGACTCCGGTGTGCAATGCGGCCCTGAGTCCGATACATTTGGGTTTGGGGTTTTGGGTTTAGGGTGTATAGGTGAGCAAGATTGGAAAGACAGTACTGCCTGGCACCGCGGGACACATAGGGTTGATGTTGTACTTGTCCCCTTTCTCTTACGCTCGTACCGACAACATGCTCCGAAGTGAGCAGCTGCAAATTCCATCTGTAGGACCAAGGACTATCCCACCAGGGTGACACTGTGTTCCCGGACAAAACCCTGATGCTTGACGAGACCTGTGTCTAATGCACATCATGCTACAGTCGCGGCCCCTGCGGCAGTACGAAGTCGTGCGCTCCGTTGAAGTGTTGAGGCCTCAGAATGCACCTGAGCATACACTATTGAAGCTTACTCCGTCGTAGGGGTATTACGTGCCTGTGTTCAGACGCTGTTTTGGGCTCCCTAGGAAACTCAAGCATCCCTGCCTTCTCAAAGTTTAAGGCTCAGGTGAATTAGGGTTTGGGGTTTAGGGTTTAAGGGTTCAGGGTTTAGGGTTTAGGGTTGGGGGGTTTAGGGTCATTCAGGGTTTGGGGTTTAGTTTGGGGTTTAATTACCCTTGACACACGAGGCTCATTGTCATCTACTGCTTCGCCATTGTGTTCCAGCAGGTGCGCTGCGGTGAACAAGGGGTTTTGTTATTCGCATCCCGGAAGGAAAACCCACGCTCGCCAATCGCCAATTCTCCACAGGTAGGCCCTATATAATCGCCTGTATACATACGCGATCATACGCGCAACGAAACCTTTATTTTTCCGTGCATGGAACAACCTTTTCCAGTCCTCCCGCATTGCTGCCTAACATGCCGAATCCCTCCAACCATCAAACTCCAAACCACACCAAGAACAGACACTCTTGCTCCGGCCCAACGTACCCAAAGAAACCCTTTGGGCTAGGTCGGACTTGAGAATGATCTCACAGGGGATGAGGGGTTCAGTCGGCTTCACTCAAGGGTACACGGACAAGCAGCTTGGGCTTGAGTTTGAGTGGTTTTGGGTCTTGGTTCCTGGGCGAGGCGATGAGGTGTAGGATCCCCCAAAAAATCCTACGAGTAAGGGCCTAGCCTACAACCAAGAGCGTCAACGGTAGAATCCTGGTAGGAGCCCGAACGTCGTAACAAGAATCAGTCCACACATCGGATGCTCAGCTCTCACGCGCTAGGCTTGTCCCGGTTTATATGTTGTTGTTTGGCTGTTGTTTGCCTTGTTTTGTGGTTAAAGGTTTATGGTTTTGTCGGGTTTACGGTGTGCGGCTTCGCTGTTTCTGTTAAAAGTTAAGGGTTTGGGGTTGTGTAGGCCGAGTTTCGGGGGGTTCCGTTTGGAATTCACGGGTTCGGGTTTAGGATTTGGGGCTGCTTTGGGGGTTCGGCCTTCAAACCGTCGTATTGATTTGGGGATAGGGATGATATTATAGGGGATATCCGTATTCTCAGATGATCCCGCTCAGAGCATGCTCCCAAACTTGAGGCCGTCAATGACTACACCGGATCGCAATCCCAAGACGACATCTCCGAGACGTTTGGATTGTTCTTTCCATCAATCCTGTCCTCTTGGCTGACTTCAGTGGTAAACTGTGGCTAAAGTAGGATGTACTTTGTGTTGTTCGATGACAGCTGAGGGCTTTTTTCTCTGCGGAAGTTTGGTTTTCCATTGTGGGTATACGTGAGGCTGAGATTTCGGCCAGCGAACATTAAATCCTGAAGCGCCAAATCTTTGAGCGCTCTCTGGAGAGTTCCTAGACCGTTTGCCACATACCGCATTAATACAGGGGCCTTATAAGAATTAGAAGAGGGTTACGGGGCATATTATACTATATAATTTAAAGAGCCCTCAGAATACTAATGCTAATTATTTGGTCCTCTATATTAGGCACGAAACCGGATACCAAAGTTTTGCTCCCGCGGCTGCATAGGTTCAACATTCCCACACATCATCACTTGGCTCCACCTGATAGAAACATCGGGAGATAATAATTTAGGGTTAGGCTTCCGGGAAGTCTGTCTACTTATGTATGTATGGTACGTATGCCTGTCTGTTTGTTTGTCTGTCTGTGCGTACGTATGTACGTACGTCTGTATGTATGTATGTTGTAATATAAAATATATTTCTCTTGTTGTCTCTCTGCCTTGATGTTTCTATATGGAAAATATAGGTGAGAAGGAGTAGCCTTGACCTTTCTGTTGCCGGTGCTCTTTGCAAATTCGTTCTATCAGAGCCCTGAGAATTCAGTGCTGTTTTGTCCTGACCCTGAACTCTAAACTCTAAACTCCGTGAATCCTCAAGCAGTTCCTTTTGGTTCATTTCCCAGCCTCGAATATTGATGCCAGCAACGACGGGAAAAGTTGTAATAGATATACGAATGACAATAGCTACATGAATAAAGGGTAACGATGGTTAAGAACACAGTATTGATGATCCAGGCAATGCTACATGCCTGCAGATTCTGATGACCTTTTCGGACCCAACATACCCCTTTTACGGCCGGAAACAGCACCTTTAGCATCCAACACCCTTCAAATGCGGGATCTAACTTTCATTCATTTCATGGAGGGACCCCTTCTCTGATTCAAGGCATATTGCATAATGTAGGCTTCGGCATATTGACTAACGGATACTAGTGGCACTTAATTCCTCTTTGTCCCCATGATAGCTAGGTATTCACAATGTGCTTGCAAACCCTTGTTCTAGTCATTAAGGCCGCTGTATTACTGCAGCAGCATTGGGCCTGAAGAAATATGCGCCAAGGCGGACTGCACTCACATTGATGCAAGCCTGCACAGGCCGGTGGGGTTCTTAAGAGATGGGAAAAGAGTTTAGGGCCAAGCTTTGGTGTAGGTTTCCCTAGTTAGAGCAGGTAACCTTTAGCCTTTTTGCGGTTTCTCTAATCCCTATATAACCCCAATATATGCCCAAAGGTTAACCTAGTTCCCCAGAATACTGGACAGGTGGGTTTTAGAGTTTAGGCTTTAGGCCTTATGGCTTGGGATTTAGGGTTAAGTTTGGGGTTCAGGGCGTAGGCTTGGTCTTCATTCTAGCTGATGGTCGGCAGCTGGCGAGAGAGACGAGAGAGAGAGAGAGAGACAGAGAGAGCGAGAGAGAGGCAGAGACAGAGAGAAACAGAAGGGAGAGGGAGAGGGACAGGGAGAGGTAGAGACAGTCAGTCGGGGAGAGAGATAGGTTAGAGAAGAGAGAAACGAAAGAAAGAGCGAGAGAGAGAGAGGGAGTTGTGATGCAGACCGAGTTCCTTGGCTGTAAGTTTCCGATTAGTGTATCCGAGCCAATGACTCCAAGGCCTGAAGTATTCGACTAGAGTTTGGAGGGCTTTGAGATTCTGGGCCTAAGAAGTCGGATTTCAATTTATTCAGGCTCGTCGTATAGCAAACCCTAAACCCTTTCGTTTTGCTTTGCTTTGCTTCAGCCCTAGGCTTAGCATCTTGCATGCTCCAGCTGCTCACAACACGTCAATAAGACCGATACAGCTCCTATACTATAGGGGCCTAACTGATGACCAAGACCATTTAAAATTTAGGGTGATCATTATTCTAGATCATAGTATAATGGGCCCCAAAACCCAAGTCTAATTATCAAGGCACCTACAGTAGTCAGTTTTCGGGATGTGGCATCGTGTGCCAGTGCCTGTGCACGCAGGCAGTCTGGCGTGGTCTGACGTCGAGCGAAGCTTGTCGGAGATCCACTGGATCTGGGTGGAAGCTTGGCTGAATTCCTCGCAACTTCATGCTGCGACCTAACATCCCGAAACCCTGAACCTCTGAAAATGAAAACTTTAAGTGCTCTGAGCTGCAGGGCAGGTCGGTGGTTGTGGGGTTTTGGGTATCTCAGGAATGTTGCAAGCCGCAGGACAAGTGACCTGCACCTGCACACTCGTTGGCCATGCTTACAGTATAGGCTGGCCAGAAAGCTCCACTTGCAGTGGATATTGGTGAAGGCTGATTTAGGGTTTACTGTAGGGGCCTCAAGAATTACCTATACTTGTTTGGGGGTTCCTGATTCTAATTATAGTATAATGTGCCCCAAAACCCTATTCTAATTTTTAAGGCCCCTATAAAAGGCTATTAGGGCAAGTCTAAGGATAAGTAGCTAACCCTTAACCCGAGCTCTGAGAAACTGAAATGCTCCGATTCCCGTATACTCCTAGCTCTTCTTTTCAGACGCCATGCAGGTGATGTTTGGCCTCTACTTCTGTCTGGTATACTTCGCCCTGATGAATGTCGCTCGACTGGAGTTCGATTGAAGTTAGGAAGTTCGAGCCCTTCTAGTCCCAAACTCCTAAACTCGATTCAGGGTTTAGGGTGTAGGATCCAAGCTGTACCAAAATCCGAGGCACCCGGGTAGACCCACAACCCCAAACCCTAAGCTTTCGTAGCCAAAGCAGCCCTGGTCCCTTCCACAGAACAGTGTCGTGGGGTGTATACGGTTTGGGGTAAAACGATGCAGAAACACACTATGGGTTTAGGGTTTGGGGTTTAGGGGTTCATCGTATTGCTCCTGGCAGAAGGGGTTGAGTTAAGACCCGGGCCGGTAAAGGCGGGGGCCGCACCTGGCTGGATTTTCACCCACCCTAACGTGCCAAGGGTTCAGCTTGTCCCTGCCTTCGTCCGGGCCATCACGGAAGACGAGAACAAAGGGTTTCCGAAAGTCACTGTTCTTGCGCACAGATTTTCCCATCTCCCGCCTTCAAATCTTCGCGAGTGCTTTGTTGCGTCACTGACGGCGATCTGCGTAGTTATTGGGCCATGGGTATGGACTCTGAAAACCTCCCTTCACGGGCTCTTAACAAAGCTTGAAGCCGCAGTTCGTCGCTGTGCTGCTGCGCACAGGGTTTTGCAGATCCGTCCTTGAATAATCAGGATCTTTATGCGTCACCTTCAAGACTTTGTTCTCCTGATTTCGCTTGTTTTTCGGCGGTGCTCCGTCTTTGCCAGAAACACCAAAGACCCTTTGGTTTTGGGGTCGCAAGATCTCGCCGTTCTTTCTTCAGCCGGTACAGCTGTGAAGTTAAGAGTCCCCGGACGTGGAGTCCCACTGGCACCGATCCCACTCGCATCTCGCCGCAGCATTCCAGCTGTTGGTTTGCTAGAAGTTGTACGGTTCTTCAGCATTCACACCGGGAAGCTTCGAAAAGGTTTCTTTTCGGCAAATGGGCTTCGAGCTTACTTACATCAATAGTCGTTTAGCTGCCAAATTTTGAGATTGTTCCGTGCTGCGAGGCCCGTTGTGCAGCTACCTGCAGGCTTGCTGCCCGAGTCGTCCGATCATACAGCTGTGCGTGTGGGTGCAAATGTTTGTCCCGCCAAACTTGACGTGATGATGCATGGGCAACGGCCTCATCATCACAATTGCAAAGCCCCGCTCCCGTGTTGATCTGCCCCCTTTCTGCGGTCAATGTCAAGGAGGAGCGGATCCCCAGCATGTAGCCTGGTCCTGTTCGCTTGCCACCTTCTTCTCCTGATTGCCCTCTCCGAAAGGGTTTAGGTTGGCCCAGAAAAAGCCTCCTGATCGTTATGGTCTCCAGGTCTTATCCTGGGAGGTGTTTTGCAGGAGGCGTATCCTGCAGGAGGGATATCACTGATGCTTTTTTTAATGCACTGTCACTCGCTTTCATGCTCTTGACCTTGATTGCATTTTCCTTTGTTGGTTCATCTTGGGCTTTTGGTCGTTTAGTACCCCTAAGTGCTTCTCGCCTTTCGAATCCCCAGGATTTGCGCTGGTTAATGGGTTGCACGTTTTTTTGCTCTAATTTGGATTGGCTGCTTGGGTATACGTTCGTTTTGTGCCGGCGCTTCTCCAGTGCAGCATCACATGTTGTGAACAAGTTTGTCAGCATCTAAGACCCTTGATGCGGTCCTTCTTATTTGCAGCATTGTCCTGCTGCACCTCGTGGCGGCTGAACCCTTCAAACTCTTGAACATATTGCTCGAGCGGGTGCTTTCATCAACCTGTCTTTCTAGAAAAGGTAGTTACGGCCGTCTTCTGCAGTTCTGCGGTGGAGCGGGCGCATCTTGAAGTCAGTTGGGGGGCTTTGGGGTTCAGGGGATCGTGGGTTCAGGGCTTTAGGGGTTCAGGGGTTTTCGTTTTCTGGTTTGGGGTTTTTGGGATTTTAGGTTTAATTAAGGTTTAGGGGTTTGGATTTAAGGTCTGGGCTGCACGTTTGGGACTGAGGTTGTAGGCTTTACATTCCAGGATATTCCAGGCATTGGGCTCCGGGTTTCAGCATTTGTTGAGTCTTGAGTACAGGTTGCAGTTCTAGAGTTTAGGGTCGTTGTCTTTGAGTTTTAGGCTTAGGTTTGGTTCGTTTAGGGTTTCAGCTTTGTTTCGCTCTCGAAGGACATGGTTCAGAAGCTGAAAATTGTCGCCCCAACAACTTCCTGAATTGAACAATCAAAGGTAAGAGATAGAATACGTTGTCATTGTCTTCAATTTTTCCTTATGATGGAACTTCAGCGACCAGAATTAAAACCACAAAAAGTGTAGACAGCCCTTATCGAAATCCGTATGAAATACCTTACATCCCACAATCCTGCAATTGCGGCGTTCGAACAGTTACAGGGGTTTGGTGTTCAGGATCTGGGTTTTGTTGTTCAGGATCTGGGCTTTCCGAGTTCATCAACAGGATCAAGACAATCATAAGCCTTTTCCTGCTAAAGTACACCCCCTGGAAGTTCCAGTTCTTGCAGAAGCTGTAACGAATTCAACAACCTGTATCCTGTCCAGGACCCCCCAGGGGCCCTTTAATATAATAGAGCCCTTATGCACCTTAATAGTGGGTATTTGGGTATGTTCGAGGGTAGTTGGGGGGTCTAGGTATTGCCTCTTTCATGTTGAGATCGACACCTGCAACGGCCGAACACCAAGATCCGAAACCCTAAGCCTACATGCCAGGGGCTCCACCAACCGTGCTGCGAATCGCCGTATGGCTTAGGTAACTATCAGGCTAGCAGATATATTTTGACCGGTGTGCATTTCGAGCCTTGGCGACGCACCCAAAGCCTGCAAACCTCCAGCCGCAACCTTCAGTCAAACTTCAGGAACCAAGATCAGGAAGCGGCGCGAACCTTAGAAGTTTTCCGCCTTTGCCTTTTCGGAATTTTGGAATATCGGAAGCGGGGAGCGCTGAAAGTAGAGCTTGGGGGGTTGAGCCGACGTTTGGGGTTCACCATACATGAGGGCTGAAGGTTCAAAGCGCTTAGGATTTGGGGAGCGTCTCGAAAAGATGAGGGGCGAGAGCGGACTCGCAATATCGGAAGACAAAGGAACTTCTGAAAACCACTGAAACTCCATGGTGTGCAACAACAGGAGGCCCGGGGTGCACCTTTCTGAGTATGTATAAACCTTAATAACAAGTAGGGTCCATAGAAGCAAGAACGCCAAAAGAACACGATCCTCGGTTCAAGGAAACCACTCCCAAAACGGCATGCAGACCAAGGAAATTGCACTCTGGTTCCGAGATGGGTTTTGATGTTTCGGCTGGGGCGGTCGATTTAAGTCATACAGAGGTCTGAGTGCTGGTTACCCTTGTATTAGCTGTTAAAAGTCTGGGCTGAGGAGGAGCTTCTAATTGTTCAGGCCCGTATATTCAGACATGGATAGTGCCCAATCTTCGGGGACACTCGCAAAATGCCAGGCCCAACTGCAACTCCTTCAACCTACACATCTGCTCCTTAAATCTCAAATGTATCGAAAAAGACCTTGAAGCCCTTTACAGCTCGTAAACCCTAAACCTAAAGCCCCAATCTCAGAAGCCTCTCTAAACTGAGTTCTGGAGAAACTCAAAAAGGCTTTAAGCCTTAAGCCCAAAAGAAAGCACAGGCAATCTTCGATGAGCTTCAAAAGGAATCGCAGTACACGGAGCGCTTTGGGGGAGGATAAGCGAGGCTCTCGAAAACCCGAAACACCCCAAAACACCCAAAACCCTGAAGCTGTAATCGCATGTTTTAAAAGAAGAGAAACCTGAATCGCTAAGCCTTAAGACGCTAACGCCCTAGCCCCTGAAAACCCAAAAGCCCCCCCAAATCCACAAACACTTACACTAAGCATAATCCCTAAAACCCTAAACCCCTAAACCCGACTGCTATACCCCACCCCTATGCAATATCTTAAGGTTCAGTTGAATTTGGGGCCCAGTTTCAAGGCCTCTAAAGTTCTTAAAGTAATACACCGTCGAGCTTGTTCGTCTGAAGCATTCCGCGTTCCTAAACCTTTCAACGTAGCTTTGCGCTAAGTTGAAGCTACAGTCTTGGAGTGTCAGGGAACGGCTACACATGGCTGCCTTTTGCATATGAGTTAGCTTCTTTTTGCTCCAGGCCTTCAGTCTGATTAGGTCTTCGGCGTGTGCATCCCAAACAGGTGAAACGAAGGCCGGATGCACTAATATAGGGGCCTACCTATACTATTTTGGGGGTTCCTTATTATAATTAGGCCCCCAAAACCCCATTCAAATTATTAAGGCCCCTACATTATAGTACCCTCATAGATCCCCTATAGTAACCCTTACAGATCCCCCTTTAAAGGAACCCCATCTTAAGGCCCCTATATTAGTAGCTTTGCAGGAGAGCCTTCAGAACTTATTTGCCTCGATGGATTCAAACGATGCTGCCTGCCTGCATGTAGGGTTTCGGGTTTAGGGTTTAGGGTTTCCCGAGAATTATAGTATAGGGTTCCTTTATAGGGTTCCTTTAAGGGATATTATAAGCGTACTATGTTTAGGGTTTAGGGTTCAGGGTTCCCCGAGGGCCACAAAGCCTAAATAAGTATAAAACATGGTTTTGTTCCTTTAAAGGGTTCCTTTAAGGGATACTATAAGCGTACTATAAGGGTGTAATATAGGAACCTGAATAATTGCCTATACTGTTTAGGGGGCTCCTTATTAGAACTACAGTATAATGGGCCCCGAAACCCTATTGAAAATTATCAAGGCCCCTACAGTACCCGATCAAAAACAGTCTACCCTAACATGTCGAACGGTTTTTGGTCTGATCTAAAGTGCATTCATGAATGTTGCTGGTTAAGGGTCCGTGTATCCCTCGCTAAGGAATTGCACTCAACCCGATTGCACTCAACCTGACCCGGCGTGTGGGTTTAGGTTTCTTGTGTTTCAACTAGACAGTTTTCCCGGACCCCTAAACCCATGTAAGCCAACACGGCTTCAGGAAGGACATACAAGCTTGAACCCTAAACCCCTAAACCCTAAACCCAAAACCCTAAACCCTAAACCTGCAGAGTGTACAATCTTCCATCGTGTCAGGTGTTACGGCAGCCGAGATGTACAAAAGGCAGACGCGTGACTACCATGGCTCAAGAAAAAAGGCAGGGTGCCCGCAGTAAAGATTAGCATGGCCTCTGCGCATGATGACACAGATTTGAGAGGACTGCCTGCTGCTTATCTGCAGCA